>JADRCH010000099.1:6923385-6971283 GCA_019843965.1 Rhynchomys soricoides | reverse complement strand
GTGGTGTGTGTGTGAGTGTGTGAGTGTGTGGTGTGTATGTGAGTGTGTATGTGTGGTGTGGTGTGTGTGTGTGGTGTGTGTGAGTGTGTGTGTGTGGTGTGTGTGTGAGTGTGTGAGTGTGTGGTGTGTGTGTGTGGTGTGTGAGTGTGTGTGTGTGGTGTATGTGTGAGTGTGTGAGTGTGTGTGGTGTGTGTGTGTGTGTGTGTGAGTGTGTGGTATGTGTGAGTTCTACAATGTCCAGGGATATGCCATGAGACCTTGCCTTAAAAAAGTATAATCATATGGTGATTTATCATTCATACACTATAACTTACAATTTAAAGCTAAAGTGAAGCTGGGCAGTGGTGGTTCCCAGTACTCGGGAGGCAGAGGCAGGCGGATTTCTGAGTTCAAGGCTTGGTCTACAGAGTGAATTCCAGGACAGCCAGGGCTGCACAGAGAAACCCTGTCTCAAAAAACAAACAAACAAACAAACAAACAAAAATAAAGCTAAAGTGAAAATAAGAATTTTGTAATAGGCTAATTTCATCTCTGAAAAGATTATCACAAACACAAAGACAACAAATTCACCAAACTGTTAACATTTGTTACTTCAAGATAATGGAGTTATGATATTCTATTTTTCTCTATACTTTCACGTATTTATCTTTTTTTTGAGACAGGGTTTCTCTGTGCTCTCCTAGAGTTAGCTCTATAGATCAGGTTGGCCTCAAACTTAGAGATCGGCTTGCCTCTGCCTCCCAAGTCTTGGTATTAAAAGTGTGTGTCACCACTGCCTGGCTTATCAAATTTTCTATAGTATCAAAGCATTGTTTTAAATTTCAGGAGCAAATAATTAGAGCCAATGGGATTGCTCAGCGGGTAAGATACACAGAGAGAGTGAGACAGACAGACAGACAGACAGACAGACTGAGTTTATAAACTGTATCAGCAGCACAGTGTCAGAGAAGGTTGTACAATGAAGAGAAACTTAAGAGCCAGGCTACTGCAAGGAGCTGCCCACCCGGTCCTTAGGCTGCCCTCTGAGCTCATACAGAGCATAGCTCACAGGGAGAACAAACAGAGTGTGGGGGTCTGGAGGTCTGGAGGCCACCTTACAGAAGGAACACGCAGTAACTGGGTGTCCATGAGAAGTATCAGGGCTTCCAGGCCCACTTTCAAAGCCTCCCGGGTGGTTTGTAGCTTGTGTTTTGCTCAGCTTTAAGATGTCACCTGCTGTTGCTCACCTGGGAACAAACAATTAGGTGGTTTCTAGGCACCCTTTTCCTCAGCGGCCTTGAGGGATCTGCGGCTCCTTTCACTTCCCTCTCAGGGATAGGAAGGTCATAATAAAATTAGCAATTATGAGCAGCCATCTTCCCGTTCACCTTCTAGTGGGTTCTAAGACTGTGGCCACAGTGTGTATGCAGCAGTTGAAAGCTGACAAAATTGAGGTTCAAGGAGTTTCAAAGCCGAATTCACAGCAGGTGGCAGAGCTGGCTTTTAGGTCTACATTTTTATGGGTCCCAAGTTTGTCTTCCTTCCACCATCCCTGCCACAGCTCAGATGAGAGACAGTCATGGGTGTGGCTACTTTGTAAGCCCTAAAGGAGTAAGATGCGGCACCTTATTAATAAGTGTGTCTCTAGGACTCTGTGCAAACGTAAAGTACAGTTTTTTAAAAAGATCAGATTTAGGGTTGGTATACAGCTTGTGGAGTAATTAGCTAGCATGTGTGAGGCCTTAAGTTCAATTGCCAATAATCCAAAAACCAACAAAATACCAGGCTTACAGGCAAATTACTAGTAACAAATGGAAGAATTAAGTTTTTTTAAATGTGTAGAGTTTGAGGTCAGCCTGGGCTATGGAGTGAGTTCTACTCCAGCCTAAGCGTTCAAAGCTAACTTTGACCCTGTGTGACTTAGGGAGACCCTGTGATTAAAAAAATATGGGGATATATCTTAGTGCTGTAGCTTAGGCCCTGCTAGCAAGGTCTTGCTTTAAAAAATAAAATTTACAAGGTTTGTGTAGCTTCATTTAAGGGAAGAACTGTGGGGAGCATCTCAGCTCAGGGTTAGACCAAATACCCATAGGAAGAGTGTTCCAACCCACTTTCTGGGTGACCAGCTATCCAGAATATTTGGAAAGAATTCCCACATTTTGTCGGGCTGAGGCTAGGGGGCTTCTTGAAGTCTCTTTAATGAAGATTTTACCTTGTGGGCTTTTTATTTTATTTTGGACTTCTAATCACTGATCTGATAGCCATTTAACATTTGATAAATAAGGGCTACCTGAGTACCAAATCCCTAATAATCTTGGGCATTTTTATATTTGTTTGTTTGTTTATGTGTGTGTGTCTGTGTATGTCGGTGTGTGTGTAGCCACAACACACAGGTGAAAGTTGGAACAACTTGAAAGCGCTGCTGGTTTGTTCTTTCTTTCTTTCTTTCTTTCTTTTCCTTTCTTTTTTTTTTTTTTTTGGTTTTTCGAAACAGGGTTTTTCTGTGTAGCCCTGGCTGTCCTGGAACTCACTCTGTAGACCAGGCTGGCCTCGAACTCGGAAATCCACCTGCCTCTGCCTCCTGAGTCCTAGGATTAAAGGCGTGTACTACCACTGCCCGGCGGTTTGTTCTTTCTACCGTGTGGGTTCTAGGGGTCCAGCTCAGATTGCCAGGCTTGTGTAAGAGCCAGAGTTTTTGTTCCCTTAAACATTTTTTTTTCCCACCAGATGTGCTTGATTGGATGTAAGTGGGAGGTATGTAGGCAGGAAATATATTGGGGGGGGGGGAGTAATGCTTGCCCCTGATTGGCCCTGATGGGAAATACAGTGAACTGTGGGTTTTGCCTTTTTAAGCCTCTGTAAAACATAGACCTGGCCGGAGTCCATCAACCTGGCTAGTATTTAATTAAAGCTTGCTTCAAATTTGGCTCAAAATTGTGGAACTGTTTTTTTCTCTTTCAGATTTCAGGAGTAACATTTGGCAGTGACTTTATTCACTGAGTTATCACAGCTAATGCACTTTAACACACGCTTTCCCAAACCTTTAAATATGCTGCACCATGCCAGAAAGATGGCTGGGAGCCAGCAGGACAGACAAGTTCTTCTAGTAGAGGAGAAATAAAACTTAGATTGTAGTCATGAACCTGCCAAGGAAAAAGCTCTCCAGTGTCTGCCCATCATGTGTGTTGGTACCCACCAGTTCAGAGATGCTCTGCTTGGTCACAGTGCCCACCTCAGGGATTCGAGCCTTCACCTGTGCTTTGATGTAGCATTTCTCTCCTCCAGCAAAACGGATCCCAGTGATGCCCTAGGAGATAAAAGTCTATTTGTCCATCCACTTATTTACTCTGTCCACAGGTGTAGGTAAACATAAGACAAAATCCCGGCTATCATGGAATTTATCTTTAGCATTGTTTTCCAATAGGAAGAAAATATAAATTCAGGTGGAAATATGGGTCACAGAGAAAAAATATGGCTGATGAAAAGGAGAGGAATGGCAGGGAGGATACTTTAGAGAGCACACTCAGGAGGGTGCTACCTGAGCCACGCAGCTATTGTTGGCTTCTCCAACTGTGTACGGAGCTCAGGAAGTATCCCTCCATCCATGCAGCCCTTTCTGAGCTCATGGCCTGGGTGAGTTCTCTGACTTCTCCTAAGCTTCATCTTTCATTTGGCACTTGGTCTATGGTTCTCAGTTGTAAACTTCTCAAGATCAGTATCTGAGGTGTGCATGTGTATGAGAATGCCTATGATCCCACAAAGTTCCTCTTAAGATGTTGGCCGAATTAATGAATTCCCTTAATTCTGAGCTTTCCCAAGTTACCAAGTCTGACGTAAACAGAAAAGCTTTACACAGCACCGGGAGCTAAACCTTACCAGAGGACTTGGTGTTTTGTTTTGTCCCCTCTGAGATATAAACAGTGTCTCCTCCTGGCTGGGGACCAGCCTTAAGGGACACATTGGCGCAAAGCTCCTTCTGAGTTGACAGCTGGGCACTGCTTTCACCTGAAGAGGATGTGAGAGGGAACTGCTCATTCTGTCCCAGGAGTGTTTACTTGACTCTGCTGATGTCGTTTCATGATGAGTAGGTGATCTAAATATTCTAAAAGGTCATAACATTTATGCCTAATAATGTGGATTCCCTCACATGTCTGAACCTCGATGACCTCCTGTTGTGTTGAGGTCAGCGTAGGACCAAGCTATACTGGTTAAAGTCACTGTAAAGGAGCACAAATCCAGTGCTATAGCCTCAGGATTCTTAAATGGAGAATGAAGTTAACCAAATGTCATGCTGCAGGAGATCACAGGAATCTACCACCTTCACGCTCAGGACCTGAAACCTATAGAGGCTGGCAGGTAACAGACTTAGAATGGGGTTGGGTGGAGGATGAGTCTTCCTGCATGGCCCACTCTGCCTTAAGGGCTGCTTGTTCATACAGCAGGCCTCTTGTTCATGCTTGAGAACCACTGGTGCCTGCTATGCTCCTTCTCAAAGTTCTGCTGCTCCTTCCCTGCATGAAAATCTAGGACTTGCAGCTTAAGGCCCACAGGTTATAACCCCTGTCAACTTATTTCTCTCAATCCAGCTCCTCAACAGAGAAGAGGCATGGCCTGACGATGGAAGTTTGCTTTGGGAACCAATGTCCCATGGAGAGATTTTAAGAACATCATTGATATAACTGGGCTTTGTAGCACTGGAGAGGTAGAGGCAGGAGGATTGAAAGTTTAAAGTCATCCTTGATTATACAGTGAGTATGTGGGCCAGCCTGAGGTACATGAGATCTTGTCAAAATAAACAAACAAAACCAACCTAAAAACAGAACCCAGCTGCTGGACTATCCCAAGAGATTCTTACTGCATTGATAGTGGGGCTCGATCATGAGTATTCTTGAACTACCAGATGTCAATGATGGACAGCTAGAATTGAGGCCCAACAGTTTAGGATAAAGGGAACTTTGCAGCATAATTTTTAAATGACTATAATAGTCTTTCAGCCCAACTTTCTCCTGTACTTGGGACTCATAAACATGTGTTCGTATCAGAGTCATTGGGACAAAACCCAGAGGGTTGGGTCCCAAGCCCACGGGAAGGATTTCTGATTCAGTATGTCTTAAGTTCGTTATTTTCATCAAGCCTTTGGAGGCTGTCCTGCTGGTACCTCAGGGATACAGCTTGAGAGTACCTGCTATGCCACTTCCCAAAGTTCTGCATCTCCTATCCTGCACGTAAATCCATGACTTGTAGCTTAAAGAAAGGGAGGGAGAGAGATCACTGCTCCCTATGTAGTTTGTTTTCTAGCCCCACACATGCATGCTCTCTGAACATGAGATGTGTGGGGAAGAAAGCATCCCTCATTCTAGTATGTGTGGAGAGAGCAGATTCTACAGCAGATAACTACATTGAAAGTACCCCTAGTACTGCCGATTCTCAGTCCACACACTGCAGAGGTTGCTGACAGCCCGTGGGATGGGACCAGTGGAAAGGAATTCACACTTCACCTTGTACTCTAGCTGCAAACCCACAAGTGGCTGTAGATATTAAGAGATTAAACAGACGGAGAAGTACAAAAAAGTCAAGCAAATCTCCTCGGCAAGTAAACAATCTGGGCCCTAGAAACCCATGATAAAGAGGGCATTTGCTAACAAAGGTAACAAGTGGAGATTTAAAGAACAAAACAACAACAACAACAACAACAACAACAACAACAACAGAAGATATCTAACATTTGTTCATCAAAAGAACCATATGATACCACCCTGGCTGTGCTTCCTTGGTAGGGAGGGCCTCAAGGAGGGAAGGGAGTCTTGTCCCCAACAGGCATGTTAGAAATCTTTGGAAGAGTCTGATACACAGATTGGGGTATTCTGGTTTTTTGGAGGGTCTTGTAGAGGCCTGGAATCCTGAAGAACCAACTGTCCCGTGTCTTAGGAATCAAAGCTGCTTGTAGGTACTTGCCTGGAACAGGATACCATTTTCATTTTACATATAAATATACAGTGCCTGCGCATAGTCACAGTGCTGTCAACTTCCTATAAACAGCTACTTAGAAATTGAAATCAGTTAGCTTTGTTTTAGTTTTGAGACAGAATCTTAGACTTGTCTCAAACTCACAACTCTATTTCCACTTCCCAAGTTCTGGGTTGGCAGGCATGACAGCCATGCCCGTCAAGGCATCAGTACTGATGCCTACTGTCTGAGAAAAACTCATAACATTTAACTGTCAAAGCATACTTGTGACCATCTGCACTGCAGGTGTGGCACTGACAGTCTTCAAACGACCAGTAGATGCGCTTGACTTTACTAATGTCAGCTAATGCATCGGGCAGATCATGTACATAAGAAATCCATATTTCATAATTTAATAAATTACCCTCATTTTATTGTTCCTTCACATTACAGTTGAGAGTTATATTGATTTTTGAAATCAATAACCTACCTACTTTCAAGGTAGGTTCATGCTGTAGTTTTTTCCCCCTCTAGGTTTTAAATCACAAATTTCACATATCCACATATTAAAAGAATTGCTTTCTGAAAACCCAGAATATCCATATGTGCTCACCACTGCTGTCTATTCTTAGTTTCTACTCATGGCTTTTCTTACTGAAATATGGTTTCGGGTCTGAGGAACTTGACTTTAGCCAACAGCATGGATGCTTGTCAGGGTATAGTTTTTTAGAATACAAATCACAAACTGTGCATCAACTCTTGTTTGTTTGCTTGTTTGTTTATGTCTCAGGGAACAAAGTTTGGGGCACTTGTTTTTGCAGTGCTCCTCTCTCTTACGGTGTCTGTTCTCTGTTGGACTGTGTTAAAATACCAGGGTTCCAGGTATCTATTTCTCTTTCATGATCTAGCCCCACCTGCATTTCCACCGATCTCCATCCCGATCCTTGATAGAGTTGACAGCATTGGTGTGTGTGTGTGCTATGAATCCTTTTGTAGTATCCTTTCTAGCCCTCCCTGTTAAAGTGCAAGCTATTTCTCAAAAGGGTTGGGGCTATAGCTGAGTGGAAATGTGCTAGTTTAGCACAAGAAAGCCCCTTGGTTCAGTTCCCAGCACCACAAATCCTTCCTCAGGACATTATTCAATGACTGTGTCCTCACCTCTGCCATGTCTCCACAAAGCCTCTAATTGGCAGTGATGCCTTTGTGTGTGGAGCACACTTTGCCCATAGCCTGTCATGACATGTTTCTGGGCTGACCTCAAGCCATTTCTGTGTGCATGTCTTTCTTCTAGACTGGACCAGAAGGTCCTTGAAGGATAAATGTCAGTCATCTTCCATCCCTTGTGCTTAGTGCCATACCTCCATACAGTGAGCCTCAATCAACACTTCCTGCGTTTGACTGATGCTTTAAAATAGAGGCAAAAGTAATAGAAGATGACCACAGAGTTTGATTCATGTCTTTTCAAAAGGCCAGGCTTGTTTAAACCCATAGCAGGTACTATCCATCAAAAAAATGTTCCACTCACCAGTTCTGACTTAGAGAAATGTAGAAGCTATCAAAGAGAATTGATCAGTTTATGAAATATCTGTGACCCTGTTCGCCTATGAGAACAAAATACAATCAATACCATTATTAGAAAGAAGCAAAGGATTATAAAACAGATATATATAGGTTTGGCATTAAAATATTTTCAGAGGATATCCCTGACACATCAACCCCCCAAGAGTGAGGGGCCTTCTGTAATTCATCCTCACAAACCCCTTTGCATATTTTGACGTTGTGGCACATCACAGGTATTCCATTTTCTTCTGGATTGAATGATGTGTACAGAGGAGCCACAGTTTATTAGTTTATATTGAGTAGTACAGAGAAAAAATGTTTTGCCCTGTCCTGGGTTTTGCAGTAAAAGCATTTAATAGGTCCAGAGAAATTACACTTGTGCACAGACCAGAACCATTTGCAATGTGATGACCACACAGAGTGCAGCTGGGCACACTCAGGGCTGCAGAGCCTGTCTCCAGGTCAGGGCCCTCTGTGCACACAACCAGGCTTCGTCGGCGTGGATATTCAGCCTCTCAGAGCACCAATGCTAGCATCTGCTGGGAATTCAAAAGAACCGGTGAAGTGGGTTTTGGTTCCCACAAGAGGAGTGCTTTCGTGCAAATGAAAAGCTTCTTTCATTTTTCTCATAAATCAGAAGAAGATGGGTTGATGAGATGTTTGTAGACCAATAAGCTATCAGAAGAGACGTTATTCTCAAGGGATTTCCTTCACTATGGAGGTCTGCAGATTTAGCAGAAGAACCCAAACACTAATGCTTCTTCCTCATCACAGAACACAGAGAGAATAAGATTTTGTCAGCCAATGGGAAATGTAGCCCAAGTGACAGTTCTGTTAGCAGATGCACATGGAAGCATCAAAGAAGAGCCCAATGTCTCAAATTGCCTGTAAATTAAATTTTGGTTAAAAAAAGGGGTGGTGGTGAGGGTGGTGGTGGTGGTGGTGGTGGTGGTGGTGGTGGTGGGACTCAAATGTTTCTTTTGTAATAGGCCATGCCAGAAAATGTGGGCTATGATAGGCATCCACCCAGGCTTATTTTCTGGATTAAATAGAAATTAGAAAAATATGGATGTAGAACCTACTGCCAACAAACCACCCAGTCATTAAAATGTCTTTCTTCTCTAGAAATCCAGAGTTTTGCCCTTGCTGTTGTTGAAGACTATTTGAGCATCCTCCATGTCAAGTTACCGAATATCACTTGGAGTGACATGGTTCTCACGAGCCTTCTTGAAGACTTTGTGCGATTTCAAGAAGAGTCTGTTCTTGGCAATGACATTATATCTTCCCATTTGAAACAATAAAGCTTTATTTTTGACTTTTAAGTCCATATTTCTTTTATTTTCTAGAAGTAAACTCATTTCTTTTTCTTTTGTTCTTTCTTTTTTTTTGGCTTGGAGATGGGAATCTCATGTTGCTCAGGCTGCTGAAAACTCCCAGGCTCAAGTGATATCCTCCTGTGCCATCCTTCCTGACACCTGGGCCTACCACACCCGAAGGGTTTTGTGATTTTGTATATTCGCCCATGTTTCCTCTTCCTTGCAAGAAGATGGAGGACAAAGCAAGACCCTTTCTCAAGGAGCAGAAGCTACACAATACAGGTGGGTTGCTGGCATGGAAGCTGCTGTAAAGGACAGCAACCACTGCTTGCATGTGAGAGTGGCTGTTTCTCCTCGGACTGGAAAAGCCAGGGCTTTGCCTGTTAGACTCTGTAAATGTGTGAAATGTACTTACATTTTGGAAATCATTAACTTCAATTGCTTCTTCCGCTCCACTTCCCATTGTAAAGGTCTCCAAGTTGTTCGAAGCATCTATTTCCATCAACCCGTCTTGTAGTCTCCCATTGATACTCATGGTGTAGTGAACATTGTAAATCTAGAGGGGAACAGAAGAGTCTTTGCTGCACTTTATTTCAGCAGTTTTGGGGGCTTATCTTTAGATCCATGATATGTGAAGTGGGTTCCATCTTTTTCATAGATACACGAAAACAACATTAATAGTAATACCTTTGCATTTGAGGACTCTATCCATATGCCAGTCAGTTAATACAGGGATTATGACTGTTTTAAAATACTTTCTAAGTAAAATCTTCAGTAGTGTTTGTTAGCTACTTAAAGAGCTCAAGACTTGGATCTTGGTTACATGTCAAAAGCAACTGAATAGATGCTCTAGGTACCGTATCTGGACCAATTAAACCAATGCCTGAGAAGCTGGGGATTGAGCATCAGTGTTTGGTTTTCTAAAGTTTAATTCTATTTGTAGCTGGACTGAGAACCACCCACAGATAGATGGAAAGGCATTTGGCTGAAACAGTGGCATCTTTGTTTGAAGACCGATTTTTGAAATTCATCGGTCAAGGTTAGATATGTGGGGTAGCCTATGGTAAAGATTACAGACAGGGCTGGGATATGTCTTACATACAACAGCACTTGGGAGGCAGGGGCAGGCAGATCTCTGAGTTCAAGGCCAGCCTGGTCTACATAGCAAACTCCAGGATAGCAAGGGTTACATAGATAAAATATTTCTATAAATAAATAAATAAATAAATAAATGTAAACAAACAAACCAAACCAAACTTAAAAAAACAAACAACAACAATAAAAACCCCAAAGCCCCAATTTATCGCTAAATTAAATTATCCAAAGGGCTTTCTTTGTTTGGACAGCTTATCACTACAATAGCTTAAAAATAATTCACACACTGTTCCTGTCCCGAATGCTGCTGCCCTGCTAGACTTTCTGTATGTGATGGGACTGGAGGTTTCTCTTTCCTTCTTTTTAGGACTTGAGGTAGCTATCTGTCTTCATTAATCGTCCATTATCTAACTGTAGTCTGCTTAACATAGAAAGTTCATGCGTGGTCACACACAAGTACACACGTGCAAATCTTCAAAGAGGAAAGGCTGAGAACCGGTGACAAAGTTTCTACCTCATGCCAGGTCAGCCACTCAGCACTGCAAAGAGCTATGATATTATTCAAGTCTGATTTTCCTCCCTCATTATGAAGAGTGACTGCTACTGCTGGATAAACACTAGAAAACGGAGCCATCGTTACAGGGTCATTACTTGGAGAAAACTCATTAGTACTAGATACACAGAGCACTATTGTATCATCAGAGAGCGGCTCTGTCACTCTTACCCTTCCTCCCAGGCAGCCGGTTTCGTTTAGTAAGAGAAGAAATATTGGCACCACTCCACCATGACCATCCCAGTCCTCCTGCCTCATTCCAGGAACCTAGCCGCATCCAGTTCCTAAACTGCCCTGACCGCGGGGCCACCCGGTAGGATTCAGACTTAGCAGAGGTGGAGCAGAGCCCAGAAGCCTGTTCCACTTTTTCCCTTAGAAGCAGACCAGTTATAGAAGCCTGGAGTTTTGTTTTTTGGTTTTGGCTAAACTAGGCCTTTCTGCATGACAGCCGAGAAAGCAGGCTCTGTTCTGCCATGGGAGCTCAGAGCAGCCTTTGTACACGTGGGTTAGCCGTGACTATTAGAGGAACCTGGCCTATGAGTTTCTTCCTGGCACGGTCGTCCTCCACTCAGATGACCCCAAACCAAGGCAGTGCAACATTTAAGAATTTAACCATTTAGAAATTCTTTTTGGCCTATTCCTCCTTATCTCCCCACTCCATACATATCACACTAAGTACCAGGCTGGCTTTGACCCTTTCCGTCCTAATTCACTTTCCAACAGTTGCAACTTTCTCCTGAGCAGAGAGGCTCCCTAGCTACAATTTGCATCCTTTAGATACAGAGTTGGTCTGTCTGGCACGCTCATGGTGGTGGTTGCAGGAAAAACCTGTGCCCTTTTGGAATGTAGGGGTGGGTGGAAGGCAGTCTGCAGTTTCCAAACTTCTGGGCCCTGAGCCGGGCAGGAAGCTGCGTTGCTGAAGCAATTACATTATCTTCTCTAAGCCCAGGGAGCTGTCGGCACCTAAGGCTATTTCTCGCCGAGTACAATGAAGTTTATTATTTGCCAAAATTCTGCTCAATATGGTGCCTTTTACAGCCAAGGATATTTGCTAATGAGTTTTTAATAAGGCCTCGGTTCTATAAGATTAATTACATAATGTTTGGGAAAATGTCTAGAAAAATTAATCTAAGAAAAAGACTGCAAGTAATGGTTCCCTCCTTCGCTGAACGGGTAGAGTTGTCAGTTGTCTGGCACTGATGGGATTTTCCCATATCTCAACGCCTTGTTCCATTTACAATAATGTGGATGAAAAATGGCCTCAATATTTGAGCTCCGTCAGCGATCCCCTCATTATTAGTGCCCTGTGCTTGGTAACCCTCCAGCTAAATTTGAGCAGACCTGTCCTTGGGGATTGAGCCATATGAAAGGGAGAGGTGAGAACTTCACAGCTGGCTGTCCTTTGTAAGCTAAGGCAGAGAGCCCGGGCATGAAAGTCTCCAGAGAATGGGGAGTCCATTAGCTTGATGATCGTTCCTGTGTGATAGATACTTACCTTTTTTGACTATGCTGTGTTTGGATGATTTAGAGTTATATTCAAAGACAGCAGATCCATGTATGTGCATGGCGTAGACAGTGCCAAATGCACCCTACTTCAAATTTTGTGATTTGTTTGCCAGACTTAAATAATATGGAATAGCATTAGACAAAATTTTTTTCCAGAAAAAAAAAATCCATGATTTTCTTCATTCTCCTGTCTGTGTAGGAAATAGCAATAACTTTGATTGTTAGCAATAAAATGTGATTTACTATTCCTCCATATTCTTAGAATTTAATACTGCTGTTTTAAACCAAACATCTTGCAGGAAAATGAAAGATATGAAGAGAGGAGCCCACTTCTTCAGGGTGATGGCTCATTCTAAGAAGCTTGTCAGCTAGCCGTGTTTGTCTTTAATTAAATGCCAAATGGTATTGCTTTCATGGCCAAAATATTTTTTTTTTAAAAAAAACTTAAAAAGCAAAGTTATTTTTTGTCTTCAAATTACTTCCATCATGGAGATTTTGCTATCTAAAAGATAGTATTTACATTCTAACGCCATCAAATTTCCCATAGGGTGACAGTCTCAGCCCTGCTACTAATGGAGACATAGACATTAAAATCACTCTCACTTTCACATTCTATGCTTTCATATACAAGCATCCGGACCAGTGTCTATATTTAAAATACAAATACATTAAGGCACTTTTCAAATCCACACAAAATACAGCGTAATTCCGATCTTACAAATTGATGCTTGTAAATTTGATATAGTCTCTAAAACAGACTCAGTGCTAAATGGCATGCTTATCTACATTAGGCATTTGAGTTAAAAATACAAATTACGCAGTGACTGCAGAAGATGTGATGTGTAAAATGGTTGAATTGCTTTCAGCACCATTTTCTCTAAGTACTGGAATTCGTTCATGCTTTGAATTTCATGGTGGGAGAGGGGGAAAAGAGGCAGTCAGTGCGATCCTTGGAGGACAGTGATTAAGAAAGAGCCCTTTGTGTGCACCCTGAAGAAGGAATTCTTTTCCATTAGCTGAAATAAGCTTATACCTGGCGTGAAATGATCATCAAGATAAAATGCCCCCTTTTACAGGTGGACACACTCAGGTATTTAGAGAGCACACTGGAACTCTGCCGAGTTCAGACAGAAGTAGTTTTTATACTTCTTGAGAGAGTCTCTCCAGCCTTAATCTCAATGAGCAGATAAAGAGAGGAGAGTAGTTAGTGAGACATTTGCCATTAAATCACAGGTGACCACACTGATTCTTAAAAGAGATTTGTTACCTCTAAGGAAGTCTGACTTTTTGTTTTAACACAGAATAGGGAGGATGAATAAATAGGTCACAAACAGGAAAACTTTCTTGATAACGATTTTCCCTCAGCTGTAGGTCTGAGTATTCTTTCTACCCTTTGCCCTTTTTAAATTTATAGCTTTCCTCAGCTGGGACAGGCATTAAGGATCATTTGCTTTCATTTCTTTCTTTCTGGATAAGAAGTTCAGAGAGGCCACATGCCCTACCCACCCACGTGCCCTCCTCACAACAGCCTGGTAGCTGCGTTTAGGCTGTGATGGCAGAAAATGACTTTCCCCACAGTGTCCAGGGCATTCTCGAACAGTCTCCGTTTCTGTTTTCGTCCTAGGAACCCCGAACTTGCCTACCCTGTATCCTATGCCCACGTTGGGCTAGACCCACAAGGGAAGTGTCCCAAGAGCACCAAGGGGACCAAAGGGAGCAGCAGGCTGCCCACTGGCTCCAGCTAGGGGTTCGGCCACCCTGCGCACCTGGCGGCCCTTGCATCCCAACTGGAGCCACTCGTGGAACTTACGTGATTGTCACTTCCCTTCCAGAAGTAGAAGGCCCCGATGGCCCCAAAGAGCAGCAGCACCGCGCCAGAAATGAGGACCACAGCTCCCACCTTGAGCAGCCGTGTAGGGCTCCCGGAGGGCTTCACAGTCACGGTGGCGTATGCCTGCGGGGCAGGATATGGACTGAGCCACCCACACTTGTAATCCCTGCGAGGTGTCCCGGGGGAACCGCGAGGACTGCATTAGGAAGCCTTGGCCTCAAGCACTGGACTCAGATGCCGCCTCCCGAGGGTCCCTTGTCCTCAGGCATGGAAATAGCATAGCAGACTCTTCCCTAGGCAGATCCCCTACCCGCCTCAGTCCTGCACTCAGTCCCTGCCACTCTACCCCACACTGAGCACTCTCATTAGATTCGCGCATCACCACACATTCAACCGCACAAATCTCTGATCCCTGAAGTGGATCTAGCACCCACAAGCAGCCCGGGTGCGTCTGGACTCATTCCACACCAGTCCTGGGGACCCAGGAGGTACTCACCGGGGGACTGCAAAACTCAATGTCCTCAGGCCCTACCATGGTGATAGGAACTTTGTCCGAGTTCTCTGTCATGGCTGAAGATAGAGAAGTAAGATACTCGAAGGCCCTATCTCGCTGTCCTAACTGTCCCAACTGTCTGTTGTTCCTACAATGAATGCCCCGCACAGCAGCAGTAGCAGCAGCAGCAGCGTCCTGCTCTGGCCAGCCCTTCTGTCCCCACCCCTTCCAGCACCTCTCCCCTCCCTTTTCCCTCCACCCAGAGCAGTACTCTGCTTATCCTGCTTTCTCAGAAGTGCCCTCCCCTCACTATCCAAAGCCCCCAAATAACATCCAGATAGGTTTGAGTGTGTAAGGGATGTTGAGTCTTGGGACCCACCCGCACCCTCAGTTACTAGCTTGCCAGGATTTCTTGGAGTATGAGAGGGCTTTGCAACGACCCTGGCTGGAGGCTATTTCTTGAAGGAGCTGGGGGAAGGGGGTTGAGAGAGGACTATGATGGGAGATAGGGGCGGATCTGAAGTGCCGATGTTAAAACACCTTTCCACTAGGGTTTCCGCTGGAGGTGGAAACTGCTGGACTCTTCCGGAACTAGAGCATGGAGCAGAAACTTGGAGATGGCCTTTTGCCATTGGATTCTCTAAGGGAGGGGTTTAATTGCTGCAACAGTGAAGCAGAAGCAGAAGGGGCCTGAAGGAGAGGAAATGGGGAGCCTGGAATGAAAGAAAATGCCTGTAGTTAAGTCCACAACAAAAACGGTGGGAAACGCTTCTCCCAAACACCGATTGGATACCGCCAAAGGAACAAATAAAAGGTGGTTACGGATCATTTGCATATATGTAAGTAAATAGCTCCGTCAAGTGAACAGAGAAGATATTTTGCTTTTCTGTTGTTGACAATCTGATGTAGCTCAGGATGACCCAGAACTCCATATGTAGCTGAGGATGACCTTAAACTTTGAATTCTCCTCCCGCCATCTCTGGAGTGCTGGGATCACAGGTACTGACCAATGCTCCTGGTTTTGTGTGGTCCTGAACATGCTTTCCTTTGAGACATGTCCCCATCCCTACTTTTTTCTCCTCACCTTTGAAGAACGCATCTTTTATCTTGGTACCTCACTTGGAGCCAGAGTTCCTCAGTTCACAATGGGAGGTTTAGTTATTTCAGAACTCTGAGTGATGAGGACTCCATTGGGAGGGAATGAAGTTTCCTGAGCAGAGGGACCGTGGATGTGTAAGACTGCGGCAGGGGAGTGTTTAAGGATCAAGAAAGACATGGAGATGCGGATCTTATGATGGGAGCTCGGATGTGGGGCTGCCAGGGAAGAGAGGAATGGAAGACACTGCTACTGTCACCGACAGAGCTGGCAGCATCTGCTGAGTCTTGGGAGAAGGTTTCAGAGCTACTAGGACTGAAACCCAGGAGTTGCAGAAGCCCAGTGGGGGAGAGATGTTGAGAGGGGCAATGTTTAGACTGTTAAGCTTGATGGCAAAAAGAGTCTAGTGATGAGTCTAAGCCACTTTGTCTGCACACCCTCTAGATGTGTGTAAAAAATCCTTGCCTGCACACTGTCCAGATGTGTGTAAAACACCTGTCTGCACATCCCACTAATGTCACCGGGGAAGTGGCCAGTGTGACCCAGCTGGGCTTCTCCTGGCCTCTGCTGAACAAGGATGAGCAGATAGCCTTTCCCAAGGACACTGTTGCAGGAATTTCAGGGAAACTAAAGAGACCCAACAGAGAAGCAGGGGGTGAGTGTTAATACAGACCTCATAGAGTTGAAAGAGATTGTTCAGCAGAGTCAAAAGTTGAAAAGCATGAGGACCATGAGGGGCTTTGGATTTTTGCCATCAGGAGGCAGGGGAAACCTACGGTAGAACATTCGTCTTACTGGGCATATAACATGTATCACAAAAGGCTACACTAAACATAGGTGCCACTAGCATCATACACGGGTATTCATTTTTATAATTGAGGGTGGATCTAGGATCTGTAAAGACCATCTCCAACCAGGCAAAGATAGGAACAGATGCCTTATAGGGGAGAAACACAAAAGGCTGAAACATAAGAAGCACCTGAGTACATCCTTAAAGCCAAGTGCAGATCCGCAGTGTGCTTTGAGTGCTACCCACATGCATTTGAACTCAGGGCTGACCATTTGCGCAAAGACAACCTATCAGGGGGCTTGTCCATGAAGAAAACCGAGTCTCCCTCTACTCCCCGCAGACACCAAAAGCTTATAGCTTTTCAACTAAAGGTAGAGCCTGAGACCTTCCCCATCCAGGGTGGAAGGTTAACTGGTGTAGTCTTGTGCAGGTAACCTTGTTGAGAGTTTGTGGGGTAACATCCCTGTCATGTCTAGAAGACACCATTTTACAGCCGTCCTCCCCAGATGCCAGCAGTCCTCCCCAGCCTCTGGCTTGTACAATCTTCCCACCTCTTCTTCCGAGATGCTCTCTGAACCAGTGTATAGGACTTGTACTACGATGTGTGATTTGGGGATGTGCTCCCGACTGTCATATTCTCTGCACGTTGCCTCCTTGTGGCTCTCTGTGACAAGCCTCTTTCTGCTGCCAAAAGATGCTCCTTGACGAGGGCTGAGAGCCACACTTATCTATGGATAAGGTAAGCATTCAGAAGACAGTTGGATATCATATCAGTTTAGCAAAATGGAATCAAGGGTCTATGACCTCTCTAGCCACAGGTTCTAGGGTACATACACACATGCATATAAAATTATAGAGCAAGAGGACATGAATTTGAGAGAGGAGTGTGGGGTACAGGAGGAGTTTGAAGGGGCAGAGAGGATGACTACTATAAAATGTGCATGGAGTTTAAAAATTTAAAGGTATATTTTTCGCCTTTCAAACTAGCAAAAATAAAAACAGTTGTCTAAAAAATTCTTTTGCATAGTCTGAGGGGAAGCAAGGCCTCCTTCTGTCTTGCTGTGGGTTAGATGAGACACACAACTTCTGTGGAGAACAATTTGATTTCAAAATGTAAAATGCAATTTCGTTCTGTGGATTTTATTCTGCAAAAGCACTCACCAGACAGGATGCCCACTGCTGAACGTTTGTTAGAACAAAAGGCAGAAAGATCCTTAATGCCCAGAGAGAATTGATGGCATAACCTCACAGTGGGACCTTGGCAGCTACATAGAAGAATGAGGTAGCTTTGGATACACTGACATAGGACTATCTTTGAAATAGTTTAAGTGCCCCCTCCCAGCATAGAAAAGTATAGAGATGCCTCAGTATAAAAATTCTGGTAAGTATATACTTATATTATCTACAGAGATTAGAGAAGACGCTGGACTTGCTGGGCTGTGGGGAGCCGCCCGAGTCGCACCCACATTCGCCATTACAAGATGGCGCCTACATCCGGCCGAGGACAAGTTGTAAACAGGCTAGTACGCATGTACCTGGTAATTTTCCACCTCAGAGTCTCAGCCTCTCTCTTGGCATCATCTGGCCTGACGTGCGGGGAGCCAATGGGGAAGCTCCACGTCCCAGGCGAGCGCTGTGGCCTATATAAGGGACGGGTGTTCTGTTGTTCGGGGTCTCCACTCCTGGCAAGCTTATGCTCTCCCTCTCAAGATGCATTAAAGCTTTACTGCAGAAGGATCCTATGTGTGCCGCGTCGTCGTTCTTGCTGGCAAGACGGTAGCGCGGGACACTGGGCTGCCTCTGGGATGATCGTGGGTCCTGGGAGCCTGGAGAAAGGGCAGCGGTTCATTGTATATCCTTTGTAATGCTTTAAATTCTGAATTGGAAGCATGTATTAGCTATTCAAGAAATGAGCGAATAAAATAATAAATAACAGTGAGTGGGTGTGAGGAGATGAAGACTGAAAATGGAGCAATTCTCTTCAGAACTCCAGCGTGGAGTGGGAGAAGAGAAGGGAGTTGGTGAAGGGAGTCAGGGGGCATAGGACAAGGAGTTTAAAGTCATCCTCAATCCTTGGCTACCCAGTGAATGCAAGGCCAGCCTGGGCTGCAATTAGACTCTCATAACAACAACAATAATAATAATAGTAACAATAATAGTAATAATAATATGGGAGAAGAGAATTGGACACATAGCAAGCTAGAAGGGGGAACTTTGAGGAGAGAGAGAGAGAGAGAGAGAGTGCAAGTCGTGATCAGATGCATTGGAGACACATTGACATTGAGGAGAGGGTGAAGATTTGTTTGCTACATTCGTATAGCCTGAGCTCATACCCACAGAGCTGGGATGAGAAGGGTGGGTGGGAACTGCAGATAGCCTTTTCTGAGCTCATGCTGATAACATGGCGTATTTGGACACTTTAAGGTCGAGCGTGTATTTGTAGAATATGATTCATGAATGACAGTATAGAAGACAACATGAAGGCAAGCCTGGCCTCACGGAGAACTGTGCCAGGAAACTACCTGCTCCATGGACTTCCCATCGCTGCCACCTGGCTAGTGGGCTCAGCGCAGCCTCGTTAGAATCCAACTCTGCCTTCAGCTTGGATGCTGTGATTGGAATGGGGCCATGTCACTAGCAAGGCCATGTGGCTCCCAATTGCAAGAAATTTATCAAATATCAGGAAAGGTGCTCACTGTGAAGTTTGTCACAAAAGGAGGCCATTGCATTGGGCTAAGCAGTGTGTCCAGCAGACTCTAAGGTCCTATACTATCTAATCTGCACTGGGTAAGGAAATGAGTAGCAACTAAGGCAGCAGCGTCGATGCTGAGAACTGGTGGGAGATGGGAGCATAGAGAGACTGTGTAGTCTAAGACTGTGATGCTGCTGAAGAGTTTGATATTTGCAAGAAAACCTGGTTTGTCAGGAATGAAGAAAGGACATCCATAAATGAGGTTGAAGAGCGAGGAGTGACCTCGGCTGATAGGTTCTACTAGATCATGTTAAGAGATGGCTGACTGGTGAAGAGTACTTGATGCATAAATATTGAGGACCCACATAAAGTCAAGTATGGTCACAGGCATGCCTATAACCTGCGCACTGATGGAGGCAGATAGGAGTGGGACTGGCTGGCTGACAGCCTAGCAGTAAACCATAACTCCAGATTCTGGGAGAAAACCTTCCTCAAAAGAACAAGGTTGAGAACGACAGAGGAAGACATTCTTCCTCCACCTCTACACATGTGTGCATTCATGCACATATGCACACATGTACCATTCAGAGATACACCTCATACATATGCACACACAAAAATATAATAAATACATAAACAAACAAATAAATAAAGCTTTTTAAAAAAGGATCTTCCTTGGATTCACTCCCATTTGTGGTTGTTTGTTTGTTTTTGTTTTTTCTCACTATTCCATAACTATTCTTCTCACTATCAATTGTAAAAGTATTGGCTTTTCTATGCCTGCCCTTGCTCTGAATAATACACAAGGACTTTTATGTTTATTAAGCACTTCAGGTACTATGGCTTGGCAGATACTCAGCTATTCTAACCTGACAATGCTGGCCTGGCCTCCTTCCCAACCACATGGTCTGTTACTTGCCATGCTAATCTTGCCCTGGTACCTCCTTCTTTATCAATGACCACTCCCCTGATCCCCCCCCCTCACCTGGAGTCCCACCTCTTTCCTTTCCTGTCCAGCTATTGGCTGTTCAGCTCTTTATTTGACCAATCAGAAGGTAATAGAGAGCAATGTTTTACAAAATACTGAGTCTGGAGATGCTTCCTAATAATGACAATACCAAAGTCTGACTGCCACCAGATCTCTGAGTACAGAAATCAGCATTTGAATACAAAGTACACAAAACTATCCACCAACAATTCATTCACTGTGAGCCAGTGAGATGCTCAGCTGCTTAATCACTTGTAGTGCAACCCAGAGACCTGAGTACAACGCCAAGAGCTCATGTAAGAGTGGAAGGCGAGAACTGTCTTCCAAGAGTTGTCCCCTAACCTTCACATGCAAGCCATGTCATGCAGATGCCACTACTCAAAGTACATCATTCATCAACCACATATAATAATAAATACAAAATTAAAATATTGGTTTTTTTTTTTTCTCTTAGCATTGGGGAGCCATTTAGGGGTTCAAGACAGTGGACTAGCACACTAAAGATTGTATTAAAGAGAAAAGCTCTACTCCCAACTGGGAAGGTTTTTAGGAAGTTCACGCAAGTGGTCCAGGTGCAATACAGGATGGTGGTTAAGTCCAACTGTAAGTTATTAGGGTGGGGTGGAATGATTACAGTTGAGAACAGCACTGGAGGTCCAAAGAGCAGCTTTGGAGATTGAGATAAAGGAGAAAGAAGTCATGACAAGCTACTCCCCCAACACCAAGCATAAATAGCTGGGTAGAGGTAGAGAACACTGGCTCCATTATGGAGATACTGCATCAAAGAGTCATGAAGATCGAGGTGGTGGTATGACACCTGGTGGTGTCAATAAAGAAGCTGAGACGTGCATCTGCTGCCATGAGAGGTTGGGGATTGGTGGGGGCTGGTGAAGTATGGGAGAAGTTGGTAACCATTACATGAAGAGCACAGTCTGGAATTCACAAGAATAGTGACTGTTTGGGATTAGAGACCATGGGTATGTATTAGCACTGAGCAAACAGCAGACACTGGGTGGGTGACACTAGGAGCATCAGACTATTAAAGGAAGTATTGACAAGGCCAGAATGACCCAGTCTGGGTGTTTCTAGCATATAAGGGAGGGAGAGGGGTCTGTGAACTGAGTAGGGCCTAATAAATTAGAATAGGTAGGAATAGCATCATGACGGTGGCCTGATGGAGCAGAGGAGCAAAAATACAAAGATTATAATCATAGAAGAACTTACCAGGCAACATGTATTCACCAAAACAATAGTGGCATCACCGCACTTGGTATAACCAACTGTTGTCTAATTGGAGACCTTCTTCACTGGGGGTAATTAATGCCTGGTGCTGTAAACTTGGTCAAAAATTCATGGCTGTGGAAGTCATAGGCCCTGGTCAGGAGACCTACTACCGTTGTCTTGTTAAATAGACATGTTGTCTAACTGCCTTCTAAACATTTTTGTTTATCCATAGATTAGTGCGGATCTCAATCCTAGTCTTTGGTTGGTTGGTTGTTTCTATGTTTGTTTGGTCTTTGGTTTTTGGCTTTTCGAAAGTGACTGTCCTGGAACTCACTCTGTAGACCAGACTGGCCTGGAACTCAGAGATCTACCTACTTTGCCTCCTATGTGCTGGGATTAAAGGCAGGCACCACCACATTTGGCATAGAAGCATCTTTTTTACAGTGGGCAATAGTTATTGCAGACTTGTAACTGATCTCAGAGACTCATAAAAATGCTGAGAATAAGTGACTATTGAGTGATTAACTGAATGGAGGGAGGCACAGTGAACATCACACAAAAGTGACTGGAAGAATGTAAGAGCCAGAGGCTGAAGAGTGGCTGTATGCAGTGCTGCCTTCTGGACATGACAGCTGTACTCATGAACTCACAGCTGCTGTGCTTACCTACACAACATCAATCCAGCAGCATCCCAGCATAGATGGGCAGGTCTTTTGAGGCTCCACCTCAGAGGATGAGCTATTGGTAATTTATGACTGATCCTGCCCCCTTTGTGCCAAGTGTAGAGATTACACCATGTGCCGTCTGAGTAGCACTGGGGATTGAGCCTAGGGCATTATGCATGTCAGGTAAGCACTCTATTAACTGAGTTACATCTCCATCCCACTTCTAGAATTTTTTGATGGTGACACTGACATCTACAACCTTTGGGTACTTGGAAGGCAATGATGTAGGGGCTGTCATAGACAATTAACTTCTTGTGCTTTTTCTGGAGTTTCCCTTCCCTATTCTGGTTTGCTGCCTCATGGGTTCTATTTGCTTTCTCTTTCCCACTTCCTGCAGCCCAGGCTGTTTGGAGTTAGCACAGAGAGACCATTTTTCACATTGGTAACATAAAAAAAAAAAAAAATACTGTGTTGATGGTACATATACCTCAAAAAACAAAATAAAATACTGAGCTCCAAAGAGAAATACTAGGGATTTGTTTATTATCTTTCTTTTGGAATCATCAAAGCAGGGTTTCTTCCCTTTAGCTGAGTTAACTCCGAGTCTTTTTCAATTTATTTGGGACTGCTTGCAGAGGTGAATTTCAAGTTAGCTTTAGCCTCCACCCCTCCAAGCTGCCTTCTTCTCTTCATCTAAATGTCAGGGTGTGCTACAGTGTGTAGGCTGTACTGATGGGAGACAGGGGAAATAGCTGGGACACATTTCTCCTTGAGGTGACTTTTGGCTTGTGGTCTTCATAGCACACATTTTCTCTCAAGATCTGAATTCACAGCTGAGCCCAATGGCACAGACCTGCTGAGGCAAGGGCATTGGCTGCAAGTTCAAGGCTCCCATGGGCACCTTAGCAAGACCCTATCTCAAAATAAAAAATAAGGGTCAGAGTGGATATGGTTTTGTGGTAAAGTACTTGCCTAACAGAGCCCTGGGTAAGTCCCAACACTGCAGACATAACAATTGTCTAGTCAAATGCCTCTCCATGGGGCTTTATGTGACACAGGTTGCTTCAGCTGCCTATCTCTTTGCTGTGGTGACATCAACTTTTCGAAACTACAGCTTACAGGCCCCCACACTTCTGCTTAAGATCCCACTGTGGTTCCCTGTGCTTCGAGTGCAAAGGTCACAGGTCAAATCTCAAGTACATCCAAAGCTTGGACTGTTTCCCTGGCTGCCTCTTCACCAGTTCATACATTTGTTACCCTGCATGAGCTGTCATGTGAGCTGGGAACTCAGAATTTTGTCTTATTCACCATTGTTCCCAGGGCAGATAGTTAGTCAATTAACCAATACAGACAAGAGCAGAGCCCAGGCTCTTAAAGGCATGTTCTGAGGCACAGGACAGCCAGCCTCACTGAAAGATATGTTTCCTGTTGGCCACCACTGCAGAGTTTTGGATGGCTTGTCCTCTTACCACGTGAAGTGCTCAAGTGACCAGTGGCTATTAGCTTTAGTATAAAAGTCAGAGCTAAGTGTTGAACAGAAGATTTTTGTCTAGCTTCCAGACAGAAAAGAAACCTTTAGGATATCTCAATGACTTATGGGAACACAGGCACAGACAATGAGATATCTCAATGACTTATGGGAACAAAGGCATAGAAAATGAAGCATTAAAACAAGCTGGGAAATTCAAGACCTGGGTCAATAGGCTGCACTACTACTCTATGATGACCTTGTGTTCTTGTGCAGACCCCTAGTCCTTCTTGAAACACCAAGCTACTAGGGCTGTTCTCAGACCTCTCTGCATCCTTCTCTTGTTTAATGTGGTGTGCAGAGCACACTAGGCCACTGGCAAATGTTTACAGAGAGGTGGAACAGGGACTAAGACAGTTGCCTCCTCTGTGTCACAGGTGATTGCCCCTGGGAGCAGAGACTGAACATTCAGGAGTTCCTCAGTCGCCACCCTTCACAGCAGAACAATCGGCACCTGAGCCTCTTCCCTGGGATTTGCCCTGGGTGTCCCCAGAGAACAGCACATCCAATTAATAGTTTATTCAAAACTATTCTAACTTGCATACTTCTTGCCTTGGAATCACCGAGAACAGTGATCCAAGCTGACAATTTGCAAATCCCATCTGCCTGGACCTTTGGGTTTCCTCCCATGTTCACCTGGCTATCTTTTTCAGTCAGTTGTGGAAAACTCCTTCTAAGAATAGAATCAGTACAACTAGATAGGGAAGCCAACTGAATTCTCCTTGCTCAAAGTAATATAAATGGAAATGGTGAGGAAGGAATACGGGGGAGCATTCTGAAGGGTCGATGGGTCTGCCTCCTCTTTATCATTGCTGAATAGCTATTGAGTGTCAAGCCGCAGCGGGCACGATAAGTGGGTAGGATCCCTGTGCAGTGAGTTAATCCATATGCAAACAGAATGACCCCAATTGCTTTGCAATAGAGAGCCACATGGCCTGCGCCCTTAAAATATATCATTTGGGCAGCTGCCAGGGGGCTGATTTATCCCAGCTGGCCAGAAACAGCCCTGAGATCATCAGCGATTTTGTTAATTGGGAGAGAGGGGCAGAGGAATCAAGATATTCCTGGGCACTAAGCATTCATTAGCCACCTGGCATCCCTAAATTATGATCCTGCCATGATTTTCCCAGCGCTTCTCCTGAAATTTTAATATTTGGAATGTATTAATAACTCGGAACATGTCATTTGCTAAATAAGCAATGCCCTTCTGGACTCACTGGAGAAGGGATCCCAGAGAATAGTTAAACAGCATGCACAGATATTGGCTACTCAGTGAGGGGAGCCAAGTGGGGGTGACCCTGGAAGTTCCATCCACAGAGTAAATACAAACAGATGGGATGTGTGAGCAGACCCCTGGTGAATGCCTCTGATTTCCAGTCATTTGTTCTCTTCCTATAGCATCTTAACAAGACCAGACCCAGGAAGCATGGTGAAGTGGAGGGTAACAGACAATATCCTAGTGCATGTACTATGCATGGCCACTGGGCCTGTGAGATTTGACCATGCCCTTCTTGATTGCACCTTAGCATCCAATGAGGGTGCACACCATCAAGGGCTTGCTCTGTTGTCCTTGTCCTTTGTCCGCTAGCTCCTAGAACACTTGCTACAGTACATGGCAGCTACTTCATAACATATTCGGTGAATGACACTCTCTATTTTGGTTGCAGTGTCTAATGTGTGGTGGAATTGGTAGCTTGCTCAGGTTGTACAGAATGCTGGAGCCAGGATTCCCAAACTCATTTTTTTCATCCTCAGGCCTCTTCTTGTCTTGGGGCTCAGAGGCCTATAAGCCTTTGATTCAAGTCCTCCCAATTAAGCCTTCTTATATATGGGATGCAAAGCTCTACCCGGTGAAGAAGACACCTCTGGAAGGCAATTTAGATGTAGGTAAGGTCCCAAGGATAGAGCCCTCATGACAGTATTTGTAAGAAGAGAGACATCCTAGACTTTTCTCTGCCCCCTATGCAAAGACAGAGTTAGCAGGTAGCTGCTTGTTAGTCAGGTAGAGAGTCCCCACTAGGAGCCCTGCCACTTTGATGTTGGACTTTCCAGCTAACCAGTCTGGTATTTTGCTACACCCATCCAAGCAGACCAGTACAATCCTACAGACTCATCCATCAGTACTTACTTAGCTCATAAGATGCTGTTTTAGAGTTCTGCTTTTTGTTGTTCAGCATCAGCTAAGGATACACAGCTTGATGCTTGCCCTTTCAGATCCCTCGACTTCCAACACTTAGGTAGAAATCAGAGTTTACCAGAAAAAATTCATGCATGCTTCCACACGATGCTCAGAGTCAACTTGAAAGGCAATCAGAAGATATTTAATCTTCATCTACTGAGAAAAGTGACCTGCCATGACCGCTCACTGAAGACTAGGACTCAGAGCCCCAACCTTGGGGGTCCTTGATGGGTAACAATGCATTTGTACTCAAGAGCAGGTTGCATTGCAATTGGAAGAAACTAATGGGGAGATGACAACACAAATGGCTTTGTTCTTTGTTTTTGGCATTTTGCCAGATAAGCACAGAGATTTTTGGAGAGGGTCCTATACCCAACACCAGGGCAGGATCATTTTTCTGACCCACCTCCAAGAGCTACCAAACAAATGTAGTTGTCACATCTGTGCACTGGATGAGTTAGACTTCAATCTATGGGCTTTTTATGAATGCCACTGTACTTGTAACCCTTGGAGCAGCCCATATCTCCAGCATGTCATCCAGTTTCTCTGAGCTATTGATGTGGTCTCTTAACTGAGACTTTAAGCTCTGCTTTGCCCATTATCTTCCAGACAACAGACCCAGTAACAAAAATGTCATGTGTCTGAAATCTGAAGAACCTGGTAGACCGTTTGCCTAGCATACATGATACTCTGTGTTTGACCCCAAACATTGCATATCAGGGATGGAGAGATGTCTCAGTGGTTAAAAGTGTATCCTGCTCTCGCAGAGGACCTGAGTTTGGTTCTCAACACCCATGTTGGGTGATTTACACCCCCTCGTAACTCCAGTTCCACGAGAGCTGATACCTCTGGCCTGTACAAGCACTTGAACTCATGTGTGTGAGCACACACACAATCGGAAGTAAAATAAATAGGATGAGAAGGGAAGTGACTATGGCAGAATTGGAAGAGGGAAAGGAGAGAGCCTGGGGATGCAGATGCTCTGTGGTAAAACATTTGCGTAATATGTGTAAGGCATCGGTTTGAACCCCCAACACTGTAAAACACATACTCAACAAAACAGCAAGAATTATGCATCCCAAATCAACCAATGCCCCCCCCCCACACACGGGGGGGGGGCAAGTTTAGTAAAGACTTGAAAATCATTTCTCTCTCTCCAAGACCTAGGCCTTATAAATCCTAGGCAGACAAACACTCCAACTCTCCTCTATATTCCAAAACCTGAATACTTCTCTTGTGTTTCTGTCAGAATGTCAGCTTGGTGAGGGCAGGCTTTTTATGGACTTATACCACACCCTTATTAGACAGCAAATATTAAATAACATATGAAAGAATAGTCACACACAAGCAATATCAGCCCTGCTAAGGTCTTAGGTTTGTGCGCTGCATCGTTGAAGATAAATTCCATTTAAACGTGTCTCTAAAAGGTATGCCAATCTTTGATGCCTCAGTCCAAAAGAAGAGAAAAAAAATCAATAAAAATGAAGATGATCACTGTAGAGTAATTTATAATGAAGGAAAACACCAGAAACAGCTTAAGAGTGAGTAGTTAAGCAAATTATGTCATGCCATTTTGATGGACTATCATACAGTCACTAAAAATTATAATTATGCCGTCTGTGTAGAGCATCAGATGCTTATGATATAATGTTATTGCAAAGTGGAAGAGCAAATTGAATGTGCATTTGATTACAACTCTAAAAATCATGTTTACATGTGGGCAAGGCCTGGCAGGCAGCAAGAAGAATGCAAACAGATGATTTTTGGCTGGTGGGCTTATGAGGGATTCCTCTTTGAGTTTGTGTTGTACTTATCTTGTTGTTTGTTCAGTTTTAAAAGGGCTACTCAGCCCTTTGGGGGACCACTTTCAAGATTGTGGGCCCCAGGCAGGCATGTAAATGGCAGATCCTGATTGCAGCTCCCTGTGGGTGTCTCCTGGGCTCCGGGCTCTGCGGGTGGGAATTCTCTGATCCAAGGCTGTTTGCACGCTTGTTCCCAAACAGAACGTTGCCACAGACACCCAACCACGGGTGAATATTTATGCTTGCATAAGCTCTCCTATTCAGAGCCGCCCACCATCCTACCCAACCCCATTTTAGAGTAACTGTAGCACAAGCTGAGAAAGTGTTTGCATGGGATCTTGTAGAGAGAATTGTTTATTGGGGTGGAAGCTTGAACCAGATGATTCACCTCCCACATACCCTTGGCACGACACACCCAGGCTCTCGGTGCTTGAGACCCTTTCACTTCTGGTAGATGTGACACATTATGTAAGGACCGTCACACCGGGGATGGATGAACCAGGTTCTGAAGTCAGGGAGTCCTGGGTTGAATCCCAGTTTCTCCCTCCAATGAGCTTTGTGACTATGGATGAGCAAATTTTATCTCTCTCAACCCTAGTTTAATCATTTGTCAAGCTGGGTCATCAAAACCCACCCCCACAGGTTGTAGAGAGTGTGGAAATGAACCAATGCATCCAGATGCCTGGGCATGCTTGCAGGAGGTACTGATTAAGTAGAAACATCCAGGGGCGGTTCACAAAGCAAAGCTAGTAGACTTCCGCACGTGGACACACAGGAAAAGTGACTTTAAAGTCAAAGCTGAAGGAGCAGAGCAAGCACATCAGAGACTGGAATGTGTCTCCCAATGTATGCCGCAGCATAATGGAGTGGCTGGGAGTTACTGCTAGTTTGCAGATGGTAAAAATACTGTCCCTCCCAGGAGTGGCTGTAACCAAAACAAATGTGAACAAGCAAGAGGCTCCTAACTTTTGATTTAATTGCCAAAAAAGAAAAGAAAATACATAATCTGAGAATCACCGCATCCCATTGCTCCACCTTCATTGCCTTCTCTGCTGCTGTGACCAGATCACCAGATCAACCTCCCTCCCCTCCTGCAGTTCAGAGCAACCTCCCCCAACAGGTGACTTTTCAGATAGAGGCTGACTCCATAGCTAGAGGAATTCTTTTTCTTTTAAATCCCTCACGGTTCTCATGGGACTGAGCTTTCCACTGATTCAGAATTAATTCAAAAACTAGTTACATAAGAAGTAGATAAAATAAAGCAGAAAGCCAGCTTCACAGTTACATAACAGTTGGATACTCGAAAACAGAAAAAAAATTTCCACTTTGCTAATTTAATGTAAAGGTTTGTTTTCTCTCACTCTCTGCCTTTACTTTGCTTAGGAAAGTAAAACTGTTGACAGAAAAAAAAAAGCGGTGTTTATTATTTTTCACCAAGTTTAAACAGCAGTGAGAGATCTGAGTTTTCAAAAGCACACCCTGGGTACGCCAGAACCTTGTGATATTTCAGGAATATAGAAAGTGAAGGAACGAGCACACTGAATGAAAAGATTCAAAACAGGGAATGGTGTTTCCAGAATCAACAGAAAACCCCAGGGGCATTTATGGCATCTGAAGATTGGTTTTAAGAAACCCGCCAGGCCAAGGGCTGTGCTGAAGCCAATCTATGAAAAGGACTGGACAGAGGCACTATTCATAGCGAGTGGGGATTTGTGCAGAAACTACTTACAGATTTTCTGACAACCCTGTCTTTCAATTCAGATGAATGAAGCACTATTGTTTGGCCATGAAGAACCTTATTAAAAAAAGTTGTCAGTAAAGCTGTTTCTCATTGGATGCAAGTATGTGGAAATGACAGTCTTTAAATTTTGCTTGAAAAAATGAAATTACACCAGACATCAAAATCAATGTCAAAATGAAGCTAACTTTGAATTTTAAAAAAGTGACAGTCAAGTTAATAGATGCATTCACATCTCCCTTGCACACTGGGTCCTGGGCAGAGTGCTTTGGGTGTGGGGTGACTTTGCAGATGTCTCCTCAACAGTTGCATTGTTAGGTCCTGCCTACCCAGCTTTCAATATAAGGCATGGACCTGGTGGGTGGCTGAGTGGTGGCATAGTAAGATACATATAGGTCTTCAAAAACTGTGGTCTTTCTTGTTTGGATCTCGAATCTTAAATATTGTGCTACACAGGGGCATGTTAATACTTCCATACTTCCCGAGGTGTCTTCTGTTTGCAGAATATAGTTTCGATTGACTTATGTAGACTAGTATTTCAATACCCACTGCGTTGGAAGAATCAACATAGAGCCTTGGAAGGCTCTCAACACATCTGTCTCAATAGGTCCCACTCAAGAAGGAAGATTTATTTCTCCATCTTCTTCAAGGACCGGTGGTTTAGCAGAAAGTAAAATGGATTTTCAGTCCAGTAAAGCTGGATTTGAATTCTTGTGGGAAAAAGGTGACTTTGGAAACTGGAACATATGTATTATATGAGCCAATCATAGCTACTGTTACACCTTGAAAAGGAAAATGCTCACCTTCAGAGCTAGTTAACTAGTCCCACAGATAACATGGTTTTCTCAGAACAATCAGGAAGGTTTCATGGAATATTGTGTATTCACAAGTGCTTTGTATCCTGTGTAGTACAATGTTAGTTGATCTTCTGTCATTGTGACAAAATACTCAGGATGGTCAACTTATGACTAAGAAAGGTTTATTTTGGCTCGTGGTTCAAAGGTTTCAGTCCATGGTTGCTTGGCTCTGTTGCTTTGGGCTTGTAGTTCATAGTGTATCATAGCAGGAATGTATGGCAGAGGAGACCTATTCACTTCACAGTGGCTGAGAAACAAAGAGACAAGAAAGGCCTTGGGCCCCAATTTCCCTCTAAGGACACATATCCAAAGACCTAACTTTTTTCCAGTAGGCTACTACTGCCTCCGGTAGTGCCACTGACTGGTGACCAAGTCAGTGACACAGGGGTCTTTGAGGGCATGCTCTAGCTCCAACCTACAGTCTGCACTACACTAATTCAGCTGTAGTTCTTACTGATACTGATGTGACCTTTAGCAAATCTCTTAGCTTTCCAGGTCTCTGAGTTTTCTTCTCATAAAAGCAAGAGAGCAAGTCTTTCTACTTCATAAAGGTGACTTTTTATTACACATAGTTTTTCATTGCAATTTAGTGTGTGTGTGTGTGTGTGTGTGTGTGCGCGCGCGCGCGCGTGCGTGCGCTCATGTACTATCAGGAGTCAATTCTTCTTTTACTAGGTGAGACTCAGGTATTGAACTTAGGTGATCAGGTCTGGTGACAAGTACTTGATCCTCTGAGCCATCTCTCTAGTCTATAAAGATGTCCTACATTCCCCAAAAGAAATTATATGGAAAAACTGGTTCACCTGCAGAGTTCCTTATTATTATACCAACATCTCATATTAATTTAAAAATATTCAAGTGGAATAGCTTGCGTATTATCCACTCTGGGATAATGTAATGATGTTGGTAGCTTGTTGAATGCTATCATTCATTTAGTTTGATCTACATATAGATGATTTCTAAGATTTTGAAAATCCTTTTAACACTCAGAGGCATAATTAAAATGTAGAGGCTTAAAAGAAATCATTGCTCTTACATTATCAAAAAGCTCCTTTTCAGTGACCTCGAAGGACAACTCTTTCTGAAAGTGTTGCCAGCATATCCACCTTTTCTCCCATTCATGGCTAACTCCACTCTTGCTTTTTTAATCTGTCTAATGGCTTGGTCAGTGATAAAGGCCTGACACACATTATCCTGAGCAGCTCTAGTTTCCAGACTGGCCCCTTCATCTTCTGTATATCCAGAAGAGGGGACATCTTTTCTCATTGGTATGATGAAAATGATCCGAGAAAAGTAGTTTAAGGGACAAACGTTTATTTTGGCTCACAGTTCCCTGCTACTCTCTATCACTGGCAAGGCAGTCAGGGCGGCTGGGGCTTGAAGAAGAAAGTTAAGAATACTGTGCTCAGCCTTTCCCTTTCCATACAGTGTAGAGCCCATCCCAGAGAATGCTATAACTTTTCATGTAGATCTCCCCCCTTCAATTAACCTAGTCAACATAATCCCACACAGGTATGCCCAGAGGCTAAACATCCCTTTGCAGGTACGCCTGGAAGCTTGTCACCTAGATGAGTCCAGCTCCTGTCAAGTTGACCATCATAGATGACCTTTTGCTAGAAAACAGGCAGTATGTATGAGAGATCTTTGCAGAGCTGAGAGGGAGCCTCAGAGATGCTATGGAAACAGAGACATATAGACAGATGAGATGGACCTTACCAAACTGTGTCAGAGGCATCCTTGACGATGGGCCTTTTCTCGCTGTGCAGTGACCCTGCAGCTTTTGATTCATTTAATGAGGTTTTGATGGCTTTAACACAGTGCTCTCAGAAGCCATCCTGTTGTGGCAATTTCTATCATGGCTTTTTAGAGAGGATAGGTTGAGCCCCGTGGAGTGCCCGAAGACAGAGCTGTTGACTTTATCTTCACAAATAAAATTATCCCTGCTCTTGTCTCAGGATTCACCTACACTGCCAGCCGGCCTTCATAGTTCACAGGGGTAGAACGCTCTTCCTCTCTACTCTCCCAACACCATTCCCAGCAGGTACCTATCCCATCTGATGGGAAAAGCAGAAGAATTCTTTCCCAGGGTGTTTTGCCTTGGAAAGGATGCTTGGCAGGTTGATGGACCATGAGATGTAGTACACCAGTCACATGAGGAGGCTTTCCCTTCCATCCATTTTTCATGGTTCTGTGTGACTTTCCTGAGAGGAAAAGCAGAGAAGGATCAACCTAAAAATGGGGCCATCACATGGCAAAGAGATGAAGTCTTCATGATTATTCAAAGAATTTGGTACCATCATTATGTCTCTTTGGGGATGAAAATATTAAGACACAAGGAATTTGAGGACTTGGATTCAACACAAGACTGCCTGTTCCCTAAGCACAGGCTTTGGCTGGTTGGTTGGTTGGCTGGTTGGTTGGTTGGTTGGTTGGTAAGTTGTTTGTTTGTTTAGTTGGTTGCTTTAGTCTGGTTTTGTTGTTGTTGTTGTTTGAGACAGTTCTCACTGTGTGGTCCATGAAGGGCTCTAACAGGTCCAGGCATGGCAAACATGGTAAGTTGTAGGCAGTTCCACCCTCCCCCATTCCCTCTCTCTTGCTACTCTATTAGATTACCTTCCTTAGACACTTCCACACTCCTAAAGCTAGCCACCAAGGTCCGTTCCCTTATTTGGTCACTTCCTTATGCTTGACTCATTCCTGAAGCTGATCACCAAGGTCCAGCAATCAAATGTCCTATTTGGCTACACTGACTAACTAACATGGCCAATAAGAACCAACCAACCCATCTGAACTCACTAGTATGGACCTCCCAATTTTCTCCTTTAAAAACCACTCCTGCAGGGCTGGAGAAATGGCTCAGCAGTTACGAACATTGGCTGCTCTTTCAGAGGACCTGGCTTCAATTCCCAGCATCCACTTGGCAGCTTACAATTCTCTGTAACTCCAGTTCCAGGGGATCTGACACCCATGCACAGCATTTAACAAATCTTCTACTTGATAATTCTTGTTCTGAAATGGTTTTTAAAGACAGTATTTTCTTTTTTCGCCGATATGTTATCTTTTAACACCTGTCAGGGTACTTGTTGTAGCTTCTATGGAGGTTTTCTTCTCTGCATTATCTTTATTTCCTCTTGGGTTCTTATTGTCTCTGGGCTTTCCTTGTTGGGGTAGCTTGATTCTCACAGTAGTGTAACAGACCCTTTGGTGGTGCTTTGGGTAAAAAGCACTGACTCCTCACTTGGGCTTACCAGATCACTATAAGCAGGATGAAAACCTAGCATCCTATCTTTATTTATTTATTTGTCTCCTTAACTTTGGCTGAAGGTTCAGAGATAAGGCATTGTCCTAAACATGAAGTCAACTGGGACTTTTGGACAGGCGAAGCCCCTGAAGACAGCATCTCACGAGGGTCATCTATGAGGAAGAGCCTACAGTAGAAGAGATTATCTCCCGAGACCCCCTGGCTTCTCTTCAAGCAATAAGGACTTCTTCAGACCACCTTGTGGGGGCGGAGACAATGGCCGGTATAACTAGATCTTGACCATCATGGACTCATTTGTATGTCTTGTTTCTTGCCCATATGCGTCTGCTATGTAAACCTAACCTCATGGCTGAAGATGAATTTGGTATGTATATAGTTGGAGTTCTTGAGAAAAAAGATGGCAACTCCAATGAGCTGGTGTGAGAAACAAAAGGGGCAGGAAACTTTCTCTGTCCATCCAAAACTTAGCGCTTATTGCAAAGGGCACTAAAGAGTTTATTCCTGAACCAACTGTGAGTCACCATGGTCTGGGAACATGGATTTAGATCGTCCCAATACCATGTTCCAATGAGGTAACTGTTTCATGAAATTTTTAAAAAAGATTTATTTATTTTATATGAGTATACTGCAGCTATCTTCAGACACATCATCTGTAAGATGATTGTGAGCCAACATGTGGTTGCTGGGAGTTGAACTCAGGACCTCTGGAAGAACAGTTAGTGCTATAAACTGCTGAGCCATCTCTCCAGCCTCTCATGAAATTCTTATAACTAGTTATAGGAAAATTTTAGAAGAGAAGTCATAAATCAAGGCACTTTTTAAATGTGTGGCTAGGAACCTCTGGGAAGTGGACCAGGAGATCTCTGTGGTAAGCCTCAGATACTATCTATCTGATGACATCCTCAGCTTTTGGGGTTGATAAAACCTAGTAGAATAAGTTAATACATTCCAAAAATTCCCCCATCCTAGTATGTCATGAGGATGTTAGGTCAGACACAGAAGTGGCCAGTGAATGGCTTTTAAGGGAAGTAAATATATACTAAGATCATTTGGGCTCCAAAGTTTCAACATTTGGATTCTTCATGATCACGAGTCCTAATTGGTCAAATTAGTTATGTGGCATCTTTAATGCAGGGGTGGAACCTCCCACCCCAACCCCACCTTACAGAAACTTCAGTTTATGTTCACACTTAGCCTAAAGCACTATTGTTAGTTCTGATTTCAGAGATTCTTCTGCTTTCACCTTTGCCTAAGTCCCAGGTTCATGCTTCTGGCTGTTGATCCCCTGCAGAGGGTAAATCTCTATTCTGCTTTTAGTGGGAAAGTCATTGCCTGGGACAGGAAAAGCCATGCATTCTGGCACCAACTGCTTCCTAAGAGGGCTCTGACTAGCCTCCCTCAGATCCCTCTGCCATCCGAAACCTTACTAGCTGGATGCTGACATCACTCAATGGATAAAAGTATTCCCTCCCAAGTCTGAAGACCTGAGTTCAATCTCCTAGAGCTACATGGTAGAAGAGAATTGACTCCCAAAGTTGTCCTCTGAAACTCTACACCATAGCACATGCATGCTCCTATACATGCATAGACACTTATATATAAATATAAATATATATATATTTATATATAAGTATAATTACACACACACACACACACACACACACACACACACACACACACACATACACATACATACATTTTGCTAACAGATGGCAGCTTCAGTCTTAGGAGGGGACTATATGGTTTGCCCTGGAGAAAACTTCATGCAAGAAGAGTCAAAGCTTTATTTTTTCAGATGAAAGGAAGTGTGCTGGGAGACAAGGAGAAGACATGCATTGAAGCCCATGTCCTTGGCCCTAGGCTGCTCAGTGCCTGGGTGGGACCGTGCTAACCCTGTAGCCACTGGGAGTCTGTTCTTTTGTTTCGTTGTGGATGGAGTTTCTGTGTTACATGTTGTCTTTTCTATTCTTTTTGTTTTGGGGGCATTTTTCACTTAATTGTTTTGCTGCCATTTTGGTGGGGTTTTAGAAGGAAGTAGAGATGAATGATGGTTTATTTAATCAGAAACCCACCCGCAGACTCTTAACTATATTTGGATATATATTTTATATTTGGTTCCCATCCCAGAAGAATCTTTCTCAGAGGCCTGGGGTGAGAATCTGTCCTTTTCTACATCTTAAAGTCTTCCCAGGAAGCCAGCACACCCCAACGTTTCTCTGGCTTGCCAAGAGCACAGCAGGGGACACAGCAAGAGGTGAAAGCGGTTTGTTAGGTGTGCTTCCTGTCACTGGTACTGCAGTAAAGGATGTGCTCTACTGCAGATAATCAAACAACTTTGACTGTGTAAGTTAGCGGGGAGAAACACCACATGGGCCTCCTGGGGCCACCAATTCTTCCCTGTGAGTGTAGGCTTCATTGTTCATGGGGGCTGGGACCATTTCCACTGTCAGATTCAACTGTCCTTCTCAGATTCACAGCTGGAGGGGAACGGTCTTCCTTCCACACTGCTGAGTCTCCACTCAGGTATGAGCAGCACCAGGGCAGATTCTGAACTCCCCCCACTCTCCCGGTTTTTAATCCCATTGGTGATAGGTGAGTCAGGACTTTATAGGACAGTGATAACCTTCCATCTTAGAGAGAAGGGCAGGGATGGATGGGTCTTTTAAGGGAAGCTCTCAGGAGAGGACAGAGAAAGGCTTGCTTTCCAGTGAAGGGATAGGTGCTGGATAACCATAAAAATGAACCCAATACAGCCTATGTCCTTGTCTGTTCAATGTCCCACACCAATAACCAGAATCCTTCCAAGACATTTCAAAACATAACCCATTTACTTGAATTTAAATGTAGCATGAGAAAACTACAGGCACACTTACTTATCTTAGCATTATTATTTTTCTGTTTTACATTTATTTGTGTGTCTATGCATGTGTCTTCTGCTGCATGCAAATGGAGGTCAGGAGACACTTTTCTAAAGTCAGTTCTCTCTCTGCTGAGCAGACTGCAGGGAAGGAACTCAGGTAACCAGACATGGTGGCAGGCGTTGTACCCCTTGAGCCATCTCACCAGGCCCTCCTCTCAGCATTTTGAAATGTTCTGAAATCATGTCTCACTCTGGTCTCCCTCTGGCTCCTTGGTCCTTTTGATCTCCATGGAGAGAATTCAGGTGAAACACAAAAGGTAGTGTAGAAGACAGGTGGAGTTTATTATCAGATCAAGCATGTCATTCTCAGGAGTGAGAGTGACCGAAGGCCCAAGAGACTATTGTGCCAACCTCTATTTTCATGTAGGCTTTATACTATTTCTAAATTCTTTAGGACAGACAGACAGTTTAACCAACCAACCAGGGTCTGTCCAAGCAATTGACAGGCACGTAGTGATTGACTTGTACTTGAGAAGTCAGTGGTCAATCTTCGTTCTTTACCAGAAAGCCTCAGCCTGACAGTAACCTTATGACCTCCAGGCTATACAGAATGTCTTGTTGCTACCAAGTCCTAAGCTAGGACTTGGATCTTATTCTTGTAACGTGGAGCAAAGCGGATTAAAGGAATTAAAGAGAGAACGAAAATGACTTTATAAAGATAGCAATAGCCTTTCCTTGACAAGACACAGCAAAGCTTTGCTACGCCTACTCTTATTCCTCTTGTCCTATCTGTAACTATCCCTGCACATGGCACTTAACATCCCAAGGAGAGGCAATCCCAACCTTCCCTTCCTTTACCTCTCACTGTGCTTTCCTTACTTGCAAATTCATTTGTCAATGAGGACAGAGTAGGTGAGCCCTAAGGATGACTTTGAAGGAAAGGGTAGGGTAGATCAAGCCGCCACCCTATAGATCTGACAGCCGAAGATGATGTCAAAGCACTCTGCCAGGTGTGTGACTCTTCCATCCCTCATTCCGTGAAGTGCTGGGACCATTCTCCTTTTGGGAAAACAGGTTATGTCAGCATTTGGGCTTTATAGGCTTTAGGCCATCTTCTCAAAACCAAACTGGAATAAAATGGACCTCTTCTTCTGATCTCTGTCTCCAGGTTTGTCTTGGTAGAGGTGATGGTAAGTAGGATGTCAGGTACCAGTAGCAGTGGAGTCTAGATGCTTCAGTTCTTGGCTTTATAATTTGCTGTTTACATCAGAAGTTTCCATCCTCAATGGATCCTTAAGCTTGCTAGTACTTATCAGACTACCTAATATAGTTCAGCTATGCATCATTGTGTATCTTGGGTGATGGCCATTTCTTTTCATTGGTTCCAGAAGTAGCTTCTCATGATTACACAGTGTACAGGTACTACGATGCATTAAATCATCCCAACTTCTTCTTTTCATTTAATACTTTATTTACATTTCAAGTGTTTTCCCCTTTCCAGGTCTCCCCTTCAGAAACCCCCTATCCCATCCCCGCTCCCCTGCCTCTATGAGGGTATTCCCCCACCCACCCACCCACTCCCATCTTCCCTCCCTGGCATTCCCCTATACTGGGGCGTCTAACACTTTCAGACCCAAGGGCCTCTCCTCCCACTGATGGTCAACAAGGCCCTCCTTAGCCACATATGTGGCCAGCACCATGGGCCCCTCCATATGCATTCTTTGGTTGGTGGCTCAGTCTCTGGGAGCACCAGGGGGCCTGACCAGTTGACACTGTTGCTCCCTCCCCATGGGGCTGCAACATGGGAATTCAGTTCCTTCAGTCCCTTCTCCAATTCCTCCATCTGAGACCTCACGCTTAGTCCAACAGTTGCTGTGAATTGAATCATGGGTGTTTCGAACTTTTGGGCTAATATCTGCTTATCAGTGAGTACATACCGTGTTTGTTCTTTTGTGACTGAGTTACCTCATTCAGGATGATATTTTCAAGTTCCATCCATTTGTCTAAGAATTTCATGAAGTCATTGTTTTTCATAGCTGAGTAGTATTCCATTGTGTAAATGTACCACATTTTCTGTACCCATTCCTCTGTTGAGGGACATCTGGGTTGTTTCTAGCTTCTGGCTATTATAAATATGGCTGCTATGAACATAGTGGAGCATGTGTCCTTATTATATCTTCTGGGTATATGCCCAGGAGAGGTATAGCTGGGTCCTCAGGAAGTATTATGTCCAATTTTCTGAGGGTCCGCCAAACTGATTTCCAGAGTGGTTGTACCAGCTTGCAATCCCATCAGCAATGGAGAAGTGTTCCTCTTAATATAGTAAAAATGGCCATCTTGACAAAAGCAATCTACAGATTCAATGCAATCCCCATCAAAATTCCAACTCAATTTTTCACAGACTTAGAAAGAGCAATCCTCAAATTCATTTGGAGTAACAAAAAACCCAGGATAGCAAAACTACTCTCAACAATAAAAGAACTTCTGGGGGAATCAGCATTCCTGACCTCAAGCTGTACTACAGAGCAGTAGTGATAAAAACTGCATGGTATTGGTACAGTGACAGGCAGGTAGATCAATGGAATAGACCCAGAAATGAACCCACACACCTATGGTCACTTGATCTTTGACAAAGGAGCTAAAACCATCCAGTGGAAACAAGACAGCATTTTCAACAAATGGTACTGGTTCAACTGGCAGTCAACATGTAGAAGAATGCAAATTGGTCCACTCCTATCTCCCTGTACAAAGCTCAAGTCCAAGTGATTCAAGGATCTCCACATAAAACCAGATACACTGAATCTAATAGAAGAGAAAGTGGGGAAAACTCTCAAACACATGAGCACAGGGGAAAAGTTCCTGAACAGAACACCAGTGGCTTATGCCCTAAGATCAAGAATCGACACATGGGACCTCATAAAATTGTAAAGCTTCTGTAAGGCAAAGGACATTGTCAATAGGACAAAACAGCAACCAACAGATTGGGAAAAGATCTTTACCAATCCTACATCCAGTAGAGGGTTAATATCCAATATATACAAAGAACTCAAGAAGTTAGACTCCAGAGATCCAAATAACCCTATCAAAAAATGGGGAAGAGAGCTAAACAGAGAATTCTCAACTGAGGAAACTCAAACGGCTGAGTCGCACTTAAAGACATGTTCAACATCCTTAGTCATCAAGGAAATGCAAATCAAAACAACCTTGAGATTCCACCTCACACCAGTCAGAATGGTTAAGATCAAAAACTCAGGTGACAGCAGATGCTGGCGAGGATGGAGGATGTGGAGAAAGAGGAACACTAATCTCAACTTCTTAAGTCCCTAAAGCTTTAATCTCAGTGCACTGAGTTTCCAGACATAGTCGTGATAATTTAGCAAACAGCTAACTACTGGTTCTTAGCAAAGATTTCTGTCAAAAGGAGGGCCCCTGACTTTCCCTTCCTAGTCTTCTGCTTCCACTCAATGATGCATTCCACATAGTGGCTGAAAAATACAATCAATTATTTGATCAGGATTTTGGGGATATTTATTGGGCTCAGAGAGGCACTTCTCAGTCAAGGTTGAAGATAAAAGCTAGGATTGGTTGGGGTCCTTTGAAAGGTCTCTTCATCTCACAAAGAGTGTCTAGGCTGAAAAGATTGCACCAGGCCAGACTCTTTGGGCAACTCTCTCCACGTGGTTCTCTACCTCAGGTAGACAGGTATGTGACCGTCTTTCTTTAGGACTAAAGACTTCAGAGTGAATGTCCTATAGAAACGTAGAAGCCCCATGGTGTTTTCTTTCCTGACTTCAGGAATCATGCTGTGCCATTTCTACCAGATTCCTTTATCCAGGCAGGTGCCAAGAACAGAGGGTCTATCTCTTAAAGGCAGAAGTGTCAAAAGATCGCAGACAGGTTAAAACCGCTCTATCAGCCACAGGCCTGTCTGAATAACATCGGATTTCTTAGTAGAAGCATGAATTTCCAGAAGGGCTTGGAATGGTGACAACACCCGCCTATTCCAATCAGTTCCTTATTTTAGGCTCTGTCCCATTAAGCACCCCGCTTCTGGCTCATACAGAGTTATTTTCCTCACATATTACAATATAATTCAAATTAGTAGGTAACTAAGTCGCAGAAAAGCAGGGTAGACAAAGCCAGGGATTTTAACATCTGCACTTCTGTTCCTTTCAAAGAGTCCATCCTAGAATCAAGGATGGTTCCAAGGAGAAACATGTCATGCATAGAATATCTCAGGATGGATGAGTACAACATGGTCAGCCACCATCACCAAAGTAATATGAAAAAGTAGCAAGTCTCAGCAGACAACATGGCTAAAGTTTGAGTGGAAATGCAGTTACTTGAAAGAAGAGGCAAATTTTCTTAGAATTAGAATTGGCTGAACTCTGAAATCCCATAGAAGGTTTTCATATATCATCTGGTGTTACCCTAGCAACAGGCTAGGTCTGTTGCTATAGACCTATAGGTCCTACTATAAACAAATAAAAATAATAGAAGTTTAGAGACACTCAGTGTTGTGTGTAAGGTCATTGAGTTCAATTCAATCTGAGTGCAAAGCTTCTCTCTTTAGTCTGTAGCCCTCACTCTTTGGTCATTTTAGGCTGCCAATTCCAGTAGCTGCAAATGCTGAGATGAAGTACCAATGGATGAGGGGGATCCAGGACCATCTCTAACCTTTGATTCTCACAGTTTGTTCTCTTTCCTGCCTCCTTCACCCTGCACCCATCTGTTCTGCCCTGACTTACCTTTGCTGTTGCTCCTCCAAGTACCTGGGCAGGGGTAGGGCATGGTCTGATCTCTGTGCTATAATAACTATCAGGTGAAATCTGAAACCAGCTCCAGCTCAATCTGAAGCTGAAAGCTTGGGAGCTCTCTGGAAGACACTAGAGTTGAATGCCCACAGAGGGCGGCAGTGGCAGAAGACACCGTGAGAGTGAGGCTTGTGCCCACTGCCTCATTTCTTCCCCTTCTCACTTTTTGCTCCATCGTGGTCTCCAGCTTATTGGATTCTCAGTTCACATTCTGGGTGGTCTAACCACCTCAGTTGCTGTCCCCATAGAGCAACTGTCTCTGGTATCTCTCTACCCCAGGCAGGGTCAGGAACAGATATCTTATCAATCTCCTAGGTGGTTCTCAGTCCAGTTAAACCAACAATCAAAACTAACCATCATAGCGGGCACTCGGTTTCCATGATGGGCACCATCGTTCTTTGATAATGTCATGTTTTCCTTTTGAAGAGGACTAGGAGGTGCATTCATTTCACCGCAGAGAGTAGTAAGATCACCTTGAAAGTTCCTGAGTTCCTTCCAGGCAGCTCACCTGCAAGTCCAAGATCATTGACATGGCCGTAACTAGAGAGAGATGAAGAGAGATGGATGCTCATGAGTGTATCTGTAGTCCTCTCCTCACCCCTCCCCCACCCTCGACTTTCCCAAGGGCTTCAAGGACTCCTACTGGAGTGTAGTGTAGCCGTCATTTTTTAATCTCCAAGCTTTACACATACATAATGACAGCCCACAAATCGTCAGAGGAGGGGGAACGTTCTCCCTGGGGACCTTTGTGGACTTCAAGTTTGAGGAAGACCTTCTGTGTGCGCAAGAGAGAAGCAAGAAGACCCGAGGCAAGCGCTGCTTCCAAGCTTGAGCCCAGAGGTTGGGGAACGAACCCTGTTTTTAAACAACTGAAAGTGCCGCGGAGTGAAATTACAACACTTTGACAGCATCATTTTAATACGTTTTGTTTTATTTCTGGCACTGAGATTCATCAAATCATGGCTTGAAGCAATAGCGGGCTGGTAAGGAGGGGACAAGTGTCAAAACAGGAGCTATTGCTGTGGAAGGACCTGGGATGTTATTTAGTTGTGCAAGTTGTTCATGCTGCAAATATTCTCAAATGCTTTATTGACTTAAATTTTAAAAAATATTGTTTAGTGCATTCGGTTCTCCTGTCTGCCCTTGAGAGAACACTGTTGTCAGTTTCCCCTGTCAGTTTTCGTGGTGGTGGGGGTGGGGTGGTTAGGGTAGATGTCACCTCTCTGCCGCATGCCCCTCCTCCTTCCCACTTCCCTGGTCTGTGCAAACAGGGCCATACCCTGCTCTTTCTGAGGGTGTAGCAGAAGGTAGAGAAAGCTCACTTATCTCTAGAATACTCCAAGAAAACTATGCGCAGCAATGATGCTCTTCACAGGGCAGCTGCTGCTGCAGACTCCAGAGAGTGCTCGGCCATTCTAGGGTGTTTAGAACTCATTGGATGACTAAATCATTTCCTTCTGTGTGGCCACAACATGCCAGACCTTGTTCTGAGTTTCGAGGATGAAGATGGGAAAAGGACATTTCTATTTTCTGCCCTCTATAGATTATTTTGTGTCTCTCCACTGAGCTTTGGGGCCACTCCCTTAGGAAGCTCTGAAACAGGTTTGCTTCAAGGTGCAGTACAGACATGATAGACCCCAAGGAAACTCAAGAACACATCAACACCTGCCCAGGTGCTGCTCTTGGGATTAGAGGTCCAGGAGTCTGACCCCGATCAGGGTGCACAGGTATTAGTAGAAGATTGGTCCTACGACACCTGCCCAGGTGCTGCTGTTGGGAGTAGAGGTACGGGAGTCTGGCTCTGTTCAGATTGGTCCTGGCCATGTGATATTACCTTATTTGGGGGGTTGAGAGGTGGCTCAGCAGTTATGCATATGCTGCTTTTCCAGATGATATGAATTCAGTTCACAGCACCCATATCAGGTAGCTTACAACCATCTGTAACTCCAGTTCCTCAAGGGCATCTGTGTTCACTCATGCATCACCACACACAGGACCACATGCTGTTTATATAGTGGATAATAAAAATAGCTGGACAGTGGTGCACGCCTTTAATCCCAGCACTGGGGAGGTAGAGGCAGGCAGATCTCTGAGTTTGAGGCCAGTCTAGTATACTGATTGAGTTCTAGGGGAGCCAGTGCTACATAGAGAAACCCTGTCTCAAAAAAACAAAACAACACAAAATAACACAACACAAAAACAAGACAAGCAGAACAAAACAAAGCAAAACACCACCACCAAAAGAATGATAAAAATAAATCTTAAAAAGTTATTCCCTTATTTCTGTGGGTGTGGAGTCTCTGGGTTCCTGGCAGTCGGCTTTAAATGTGGGATTAAAACCTGACTTATTCATTAGCATTAATGACAGATGGTCTGCTGATCTTGACGGCCCTAAGAAACACTGAGTAGGAATGATACACATGTTTGTGAAAGATTTCTTACTTAGGGCTGTCAAATCATGTCAGTTTTCTGCACTGGCAGTTTCTCTCCCATCCATCAATTTCCTCTTTCCCATCTCAGCCGGCCCAGTTCAATCCCTCATTATCCTCTGCCCAGGATTATTCTGTCTGGTTGCTTATTCTTCTTACCCCATTCTCTCTTCCTCTGAACCCATCTCACATAATGCTGCTGGATCAATCTCTTTAAAGTATAGCTCAGATCGAGCCATTCTTTGCCTCAGATAGATTTTTATGACTTCTTCCCATGGCCTATTAAATTAAGAGAACCCATACAGCCGAGCACAAAGCAGCCCCCAACTGTATCTTCCCACAGTTTACAATCATGCACACGACAGCTCAGTAGGACTGAACGTCCCTGTTCCTGGATTTGCTTTTCCCTGCTCTCTGGCTGGAATGTCCCTTCTGATCTTTGTCTACTTTGGCTCTCCTCATCCTTTAGGTTCCCCACAAAATGCCCCCTCAGGGCCAGGGAAGATGGCTTGCTGGCCTGAAGCCCTGAGTGGGAAGTATTCACATACAGAAAAGGAAAGAAAACAAAACCAAAAAGCTGGGCGCAGCCATTCTCCCCTGTAATCCCAGCCTTTGGGAGTGGAGATGGACAGTTTAGCAGAACCAGTGAGTCCCAGGCACAGTGAGACACCTCTTTTTCAAAAGATGAGGTGAAAAGTGATTAAGGATGACTCCTGGCATCAACCTCTGGCCTCTATATATGCATGCACAGCCTTACACACATGTGCACACGTCCACAAACACACTTGTGTGCACTCGGGCACACACATGCAACTTCTCAGTCATAAAGCCTTCCCTGCTCCTACAGCAGAATATCACTGGTCTGGCAAGCATTTTGTTCCTTTCTCATGACTGCCATCTTATCATCTTAATTAATGACGAGTGCCCTCTTGGAATAGCAAGCTCACAAGGGCAGTGATTTATATCAGATGCAAAAGTCTTCCATTGATTCTGGTGACAGCAGCTCACAGATCTGTCCATGGCTGGCAGGCAGCACTCATCAGTGGGGCTCCGTTATTTTGAAGAAAATAGACTGAGATCCCTCAAATCTTGTCCCAGTGTGATGATAAAATGAAGTTTACATCTTGCATGTTCACCCACTATCATGGTGTGTAATGTGTGAAGAGAAACCCAATTCAAGCTATTTACAAAGGGACTAGATAGGAGGACATGATTTTGTAGAACAGAACGAAAAGGTGAAGCAACTGGGGCACTTTCAGGAACATGGAGGAGCAAATCCAACAGCTGTGTGGGTTGGATAGACTTATTATGCTTTTGCTGTGATTTCTCCCTAGAGCTTAACTTTAGGGTAAAGGCAAAGGACTGAGCACTGAGAAGATATAGGAGGAGGAAGCAGACTCGTTTGGGTTGTATATAATCAAATGAGGTAACCAAGTAAACAACCACCCTCAGTTCTATTGCTTTGGAACTAAACTGCTAGCTCTATGTGAGGACAACCCCCAGAGTCCCTAACTGCCTCTGCTGGATCTTGCAGAGAAAGCAGACCCACGGGGGGTGGGGGTGGGGTGGGGTGGGGGTGAGGCAAGTTGTCTCTTCGTTGGCAGAAGGGTGTGAGAGTAGAAGGGTCATAGACTGTCTATGTCTCCCCAGATCCACATGTTAAAATCTTCACTCCAAAGTGATGACATTAAGAGGTAGAAACTTTCCGGGGTCACAAGGTCATGAAATTGTATAGTCCTCAAGAATGGTGGTCCTGTAAAAGTCCGGAGCGGCTGGAGAGATGGCTCTGTGGTTAAAAGCACTGGCTGCTCTTCTACAGGACCCACCCAGGTTTGATCCCCAGCACCCATATAGCAGTTCACAAACATCTTTAACTCCATTCTTAGGAGATCTGACATCCTCTTCTGGCCTCTGAAAGCACTGCATGCACAGACATACATTCAAGCAAACACTCATACACTTATAAATAGATAAACAAATAAGTAAGTAAATAAATAAATAATATCTGGAAAATATTTTAAAAAGAGACCTGCAAGTATTGTCTATCTCTGTCCACTATGGGAAGACACAGTGACTTGGCAGCATCCGTGAACCAGGACCCAGGCCCTCATTTGACATCAAATCTGTGGGTACTTTGGCCTTGAAATTCTTATGCTTTTGTTCTTTATAAAATACACAGTAGTTTGGGACAGTTCATTGTAGCGTCCTGAAGGGGTTGAGACAAGGATGGTCAGAAAGGATAAGCCCACTTTGTAGCTGGAGAGGGCTAGCCATGATGGAGGAACATGGAGAGGGTGGGAACCAGGACAAGAGGAAGTCATGGTTCCAGACTTACTTTAGCTTTGCTTACAGTGCAGGGAGGTTGAGCGATTTAGCTACCAGAAACGGATAAAAATGTCCTGGTTCCTGGAGCAATTAAATCACTTGAAAGGACTTGTAAGAATAACCGAAGAAGCAGGTAATGAGATATTCGGATCTGTGAGTTTATGGCTGATGATAAGAAACATCTGCCTACAGAGGTAACCTGAATATTTAACATTGTGAATCTATAAATATTTAAATATATTCAAATATTTAGCTACCAAAATTGCCTCTCTCTCTGTCTGTATCTCTCTCTTTCTGTCTCTCTCTTTGTTAAAAAAAGAGAGTTTTTTTCTGAGTATAAGGCCATTTTTTCCTCAGGTCACAATCTAGTCTAAGCAATTGATTTAAAAAAATCCTTTTTGACAACTTATCATTGATTACAGAATACAGTGCAGTGAGTGATAGAATTCCTTCTGATTCACTGATCAGATATAGTGTAATAAAAATCCCAATCTGGCTACCTCTCATCATGCCACAGGGTGTTAAAGCCTCTCCTGGCTTCTTGACATTTACTGATCATACCCTTTCCTTGTGTTCCCTACAGAGGCTTGCAAGCCTCCCCACCCAGCAAAGCTGTGCCTCCAGCCAGAAGATGCATGCACTGAGGATACGACCAACAACAATGATAACTAGCAGTGGGTTAGGCACTTGGGAAGGGATGGTGGGGAAGGCATAGTTCTGGGATGTTTGGCCATGGATCATCCTTGGGCAGAAATGATATGAAAGCAAAGGCTATGAATTTCAATTTCCTCCAAAACCATATTCCCCCATGCCCTTGGGAGGTATTTGTTTACCCATGGGTCTCGAGGTCCCCAAATTTAACCATACGCTCTTTACTCAGATGCTCTTCTGCCTCTGAGGAGGTTCCTGTCTTTCTAAAAACATTTTCCTCTCTCAAATGTAAGGAAAGACCTTTGACATGGTCCCCAAGCAAAATGGGGCTCTTCTGACCCTGTTAACTCTATCACCATTGCCTGTATCTTGGTATTTTCATCACAGCGTACTTTATGCTCTGTCTGATACTTTGGACAGGTCATGCCCCATAGAGATGAAGAAGAGATGTGTGTGTAAATGCATCAGTATGCATTGGTAAGAAACATTATAATGATATTAACAATGTTCATATTAGCTGAATATAGCTGTTGAGTCCTAGCTAGGTTCCAGGTCTGCCACATATATCTTGTGAATCCTCATAACTGTCTTGTAAGGCAGACAGAGTCACCTCTGTTTATACCTGAGACAAGGTGCTGAGGTCCTTGCTTGTCTCTTCACTGAGAAGTATTGAGCCACTGTCATTGCAAGGCAGAGGGCTACAGATGACCTGCAACAGAATAGTAAACCCCATAGGACTTGACAAGCCTGTAGCTCTTTGTAAGGCCTCATCCCATGGCATCCGTCCCCCACAGTATGTTTTTGTCCTTGTGTCTGTTTATGGGTAGAGGCCCAGAGGTCACTTGTCTTGGGGTCTCTATGGTGGTAAGTTCTGGTTGGTTGTTTCAGGTGGGTGGCTATGAGCCAGTCCTTCAGATGGTGGCTCTAGATTAGACAGAGAAAATGGAGGAACTGGGGATATAGTTCAGGAGTATAACATGCATCTTGCACATGTGAACCCCCTCACCCCCAGTTCAATCACTGGTCCCTCCCAAACCGAATAGAACTGAACCAAACCAAACCAAACCAAACCAAATCAAACCAAATCATACCAAACGACCTCAAAGTAAATAGAGGGAATGGAAATGGCCCCTCTCCTCAGAAGCTGCCCCAATATAGAGATACTGTATCTGGGCTACAGGCACTGTCCTTGGCATGATTGTAGCTCAGCTGTGCAGGCAGTGACAGGTGTGTTTGAGGAAGGAGCACAGGGCTGAGAACTGGGGTACAATGGGACACTGTGGTAGTCTGTTCCTTCCAAACACTGCCGGTCCCTCAACTACATTTTTGGCCTCCTCTGCTACATTTAAATGACAGGTTCCCTGGAAGTGGCTTCCTGCTTACTCTTACAGCCTTGCTCCTGGCTGCTCTCTCCTAGTCTTCAAGGCATCTTTAGAGAATGTTTATTAGATGTTAAAAGTTTATGTCTTTTGATCGAACAATTTTAAACTAGAAAAAGAAGTAGGAATGGGAACGATTCAGCATTGTAGATATCTATTGTAACTTTGTTGGAAATATCAAGAAGTGGAAACAACCTAAATGACTATTGAACAGGGAAGGCAGAATAAATTTTGAGAATTTCTCATTACAGAAGTTTGAGGAAGTCTGGAAAAAAGAAATTGATACAACACAGACAATGTTGTACCAAGACAGAGTCATGTATGAATGACTACATTTAGG
>JADRCH010000099.1:6878385-6918385 GCA_019843965.1 Rhynchomys soricoides | reverse complement strand
CAACACTGAGCCCTAAGATCCCGACCTGGGGCCTCTGTTTGTGGGATGGTAAATCGGCTCATTGTTTAAATCAACTTCAGTGGAGTTCTTGTTTCTAGCAACCAAAGACGCCCCAAGAGGCACAAGGGGGAAACAGGACAGCCTTCCAATATTTTTGTCCTTTGGGCTACTTCAGTGTTCAGCGCTACATGTTTCTGGGAGAAAACAGATCCGTATTCCAAAGGGGACAGCACATTCCAACACGAAACAGAGATTTTTATGTTTATTTACATTTTAGATCATTGACTCTGGACTTTCCTTCACTAACATAGATAATTAAGACTTGGTTATTTTATTTCCACTGAATTCAATTCTTTTTAGGTGTGGAAGGCAAATGTATATCCAGTGTCCTTCATCTCCTTGGAGTTCTTGGGTAAGATAATGGGCTCATCTGCCTCATGGCTCATAGGCCCTCTTGTGAGCTGAGGATCATGATAATCACCGTAAATGGTTTAACAACATTGCTTTGGTAGTATGGGAAATTTTGTTTGTAAAATAATTTAAAATTAAATGCTAGCATTCTTCTGAATAGTTGATTCATGTACATGGTACACAATTCAAAGACACAAAAGAACATCATCCATTGTGATAAAGTGGTCATTCTCTTACTCATGGCCCCAGCCACCCAGTGATGTCATGGCAACTGTGGGTACTGTTTCTCAAAGGAGAACCCACCTCCCCCATGCAAGTACCCAGGCCTCAGGCCAACACACCTCATGGACCTCCAGGGATCTCCAGCGTTTTGGAGAAGCTGCATAGACTCCCCAGACAGAGGTGCACCATGTCTGCTCTGGTCCTGCTGGGAGGGAGTAGCTCACTAGCTAACTAGAGCTGCCGACTGCACTGTGCTGGTTCTGTTAGCTTCACCTATGCAGTGTGGAGGCTGAGCTGACTCTGATCTTCTCAAACTACTAGTGAAACAGATGAGTTAATGTTGAGAGTTCTCTGGGAAAACAGAAGACCAACACCAATTGAATGCAGAAAACTGAAAATGGCTCACCTCACTGGGGACCCCAGATGGGATAAATATTTTCTTTGGCTATTTAGACGTCTGTAATGCTTAGATAGCTTTTGTATGAGTAAGACTTAAGTGTAAAAATAAGGGAGTATGTGGCTACTGTCACAAGTTCAAATTAGTTGGCTCTGCTATTTGAAACCCTCTGAAGTGCAGAAACCCTTAGGATTCGGGCAGTACCCTGCCCCACTCTAGGCATTGAGTGTTTTTGTTGGCATCTTGTTGATAAGACAGGGGTAAAACATGGAAAAGCAGTACCTAGTTTGTGCAGTGGATGGCTGGTATTATCTCCTGGAGGATATATGTGGGTCACGAGGGCCAGCCCAAGAGGGGTGTAAGCTCCTTGTAGCTTGTCCCCCTCTCTAGACTTTGGGAAGCATCCTAGGTATCTAGAGACTCTGGGTATATGTGCTAAGTAGGGCTGCAAAGGAAGTGCTGCTGGAAACAGAGGTGTCACTACTCCTCACACTGGGTCACAATTGTTCCAGACCAGAAGGGTTTCACCCATGAAGAGGAATTACAACGCAGCCTCTGTTGAAACGGGCTGTGAAGGCTGCGGGCAGCTGAGTAGGAAAGCACCCAGAGCCAGGGGCTTAGCTTGGGTCAATAAACTACAGTTGACTGGCTAGGAGAAAGGCAGCATTGTGAGGGTCCAACTGCAGTCGGCCGAGGGAGACCCACAACTGTAACGGAATCCTGTCAGAGCAGTGTGTCATATTTGTTCTGGCAGCTTCTTTGGTAAAGCCATGCTAAGCACCATCTGGGATACTGTCAGGTATGAAAACCCACTTCATCTTCTGCAGACGCCTTTCACAGGCCTCCAGGCACTGGCGGTTAATCTGTTTAGATTGTGAGGCCGCCAGAGACACTGCCCCTCTGTGGTAGGCTGCCACAGCTCAGGGGGACTCTGATTTTTTATTTCATTTTTTCCCCCTCTGGAAATGCAGGTCTCTCTGAATTAAAACTCAATCCACTGGGCCAAGAATTTGTGGTCGCCATGGCAACTATGCTGTTTCTACCTGAGAAGGTTCTTTTCTTTCTCACAAGGTTGTTTTTCTTGAGACCCCACCTCAGCTAGGTCTCCCTGTGGGCTCATCTGACTACTTCGGGGAGGGTGTTGGTACAATGTGCCAATGTCCCTGTGGACAGTGTCATCCCTGTTGTCTTCTACTGTCCCCCTGCTTAGGCCCAACTCAAACAATTGTTTATAAAGTGGGTAAAATCGGGCTTTAGCAATTGGCCTTCCAGCAGCCACATCTCTCCTTTTCTCCTTGAAGTAAAGCTGCCAGACTTCTCCCGGAGTGGCACAGATAGCAGTTATGTGGAAGATTCCAGAATTCAAGGGCCTTTATTTGAAATGGAGCTTCACTGTCATTAAGTTCATTTCCTCGGGTAAGGTTTTTAGTCCCTTGATTTTCTTATACAAAATGGGGCTAACAGGGCTTTCCTCGAAGTGCTCAGAAAGGATGGAATCAGGATTTAGAATGGAAAGTTCTTGGCATGTTGCCTGGCATGTAGTGAGAACTCACAGAGAGCTGTTTTTATGAAGATGATGTTTGGAGTCTGCGCATGGTCCTGCCAGGCTGAAACAATACAAAGAGAGCCACAACAGGAGGATACCTGTTGCCACAGGCTTTATTCCATCCCAGCTATGGGCAGGCATCACCAGTGGCTCCCACACTTACTTGGTTCCCAGCCTGACGCTGGGCTGTCAGTTGTTCTCACACTGGCCCTTTACTGCCCACAGTCAAATGTGCACATCTTGACTAGCCACCATACTCATCACAGCTGCCCTTCCTTGATGCATTGTCACAAGTGGATTGTTTCCTGATTCGGATTCATTCTTGGTGTGATACAGGCTCCAGCGCTGAGTTTCTATTGCTCATGCACAGAAGAGTCTTATTCTAGATTTATGTGTCTGGCTCAGCATCTCCGCAAACAGCCTTGCAGACTCTTCCCAATAGACACAGTGGGGGGAGCTCAGGCTAGTGCACCTGGCATCAAGACAGCAGCCTGCACCTTTAGGAAATGCCCACCTTCTACCCTGCACTTAGTTTATCTCAGCCCAGAGCAGACCTCTCAGAGCTCCTGGCTCCTCTTTACATGCTGGAATCTCCTGTGTGTTTTGGGAGTACCTACAGACTTACATTTGCCTTCAGATAGAAGGCTGCTTACAAGGGAATGCCTTCAATTCAAGGTATTGAGCTTTATTTGACAGATACCAACAGGCAGAAAGAGATGAACCAACTGCGTTGGCAAAAGAAAATTCTCTGCAAAGCCCCAAGCTCACTGAGTAAACAGCATGATGGTCTGCCATTATACTGTATTGTAGACGATCATATAATTTTACATTGTTTATTAATATATTCATTAATTTATGAGCACCAGCATTATTTATAGTAATAGCTTTTGGTATGTGGATGGTCTTAGGGTGTCTATTGCTGTGATGGAACACCACTGACCAAAAAGCAATTTGGGGAGGAAAGGGTTTATTTCGCTTATACTTCCATATCACTGTTCATCTTTGAAGGAAGTCAGGACAGGAAGTCGAACAGGGCAGGGACCTGGAGATAAGAGCTGATGCAGAGGCCATGGAGGGGTGCTGCTTACTAGTTTGCTCCCCATGACTTGCTCAGCCTGCTTTCTTATAGAACCCAGGACCATCAGCCCAGGGTTGGACCACCCAACCCTGTGGATTGCACTGGGCCCTCCCCCCATCAATCACCAATTAAGAAAATACTCCATAGATTTGTCTCCAACCTGATCCTATGGAGGCAGTTTCTCAATTGAGGCCCCCTCCTCTCTGATGATTCTAGTTTGTGTCAAGTTGACATGAAACTACCCTGGACATGGATAGTCTGAATTGAGATTTTCTATGTCCATAAAACTTACACTTAGACATGGGTGTGAGGTACCATCTGGCTTAGAGGTAAAGGTGCTTACTGCCAAGTCTGATGAGCTCAGTTTGATCCTTGGCATCTGCAGGTTGGAGAGAAGGCAGATTTCTGCAAGTTAATTTCTGACTTCCACACAAACCCCATGATATGTGCTCCCCCTCCCACATACATTCACAATGAATAAAAATGTAAAACAAATAAGTTAACAGAAAAAAGAAACATATATCTGGGGCAGGGACATGGCTTGGTCAGTAAAACGCTTGCCATGTAAACATGAAGACCTGAGTTTTAGTCCCACCACCAATATAAAAAGCCAAGCACTTCAACAGTCATCCTAGTGTTAAGCAGGAGGAGGAGAGGTGAACACAGGGGGATCCCTGAATCAGTCAGCTTCAGGTGCAGTGAGATAGCCTGCCTCAGAAAGTGAGGTGGAGGCTGACTAAAGACGACATTCAGCATCAACATCTGCACATGTGTGCGTGCATACCAGCACACATACATGTACACGAGCACACACACACACACACACACACACACACACACACTTTATCTCCAAGACTTGGCACATATTGTAATGATTATATGTCAAGATGGTAATTTTTTTTGTTGTGTTCAATGAATCAATAAAGTAATTTCCTTTATTTTTATTTGCCTTTTGGTACTGAGGACTGAATCTAGGATCCCAGCCTTGCTAAGCAATGCTTACTTAAATGCTTACACCTTGGACCTTCTTTTCACCTTTTTTTTTTCTCTTTTTACTTTTTTTTAAATTTATTTTATTTTAATTTTTTTTTTGGTTTTTCGAGACAGGGTTTCTCTGTATAGCCCTGGCAGTCCTGGAACTCACTCTGTAGACCAGGCTGGCCTCGAACTCAGAAGTCTGCCTGCCTCTGCCTCCCAAGTGCTGGGATTAAAGGCATGCGCCACCACTGCCCTGCTCTTTTCACTTTTTAAATATGGTTACTTTGATAGAAAAATTTAAATTATGTGTATGGCTCATATTTCTACTGAATAGCACCACCTTCATTACATTCTCTCACCAATAACCTAGGAATGAAGGAAATAGATATTAGTTTAGATATTCTAATCAGAAAGGGAGTTAACACAGGGTATCAAGCATTTACAACAAACTAAGAAGGCTGCAGGAAGGAAAAGAGTGTGTCTGGGTCACTCCTTAACTTTTGGGTGAGAATTACAAAGTTGCTGCTTCATGAGGGGTGGGAATAGAAAACTGCAGGTCCAATCTACTGGTGTCCCAGATGCCCCATAACACCAGAGCAGGTGGCTGACAACAGATTTAGCTGGACATAGCAGACACTCACATTTGAAGATGCCCCACGTGTCCACTATTGCTAATGGAGTGACTATTGAACCTCCTCCCTCTGTCTACCAAGACTCTACCCCCACACAACCCTTGTCAAGATCTTCCTGTGGTTCCCAGTCTTCTGGCACCATAATGCGCAGGAGAAAAAGGATACATGCTGTTTGTCAGAAATAGAAATGGAAAAACAAAGCTAACAGAAATCTTAGTACTCAATACAGAACTTGGACCCATATTCATCTTAGGGCCAGGTACAGTTCTTGGATCTTCCATATGCTCAATAAATATTGAAAAGTGTATTCTCTCTCTCTCTCTCTCTCTCTCTCTCTCTCTCTCTCTCTCTCTCTGTCTCGTGTGTGTGTGCGCATGCGTGTGTTGGGTGGTAAGGTGTGCTTGCTCGTGTCCATCATTGTGGAGGCTCGAGGTTGACTTTAGTCATCTTCTCTGATCTCTCTGCACTTCTTTTTAAAAAGAATTTTATTTATCCTGTGAGAATTATACATGTGTAAGTGATACATCTTGATCATATGCACCCTAACTCCCCACCCCTCCTCCCTCCGGATAAACCTACTATGTCCTCCTCCCACTTCATGTTTTTAGGTCTTTTTTTTTTTTTTGTCTTTTGTTGTTGCTGTTGTTTAACTCACCTAGTCCAACTAGTGGTACTGCCGGAGTGTTGGCTGATCTTGTTGGCTTGATCTTTCTGCATTTTATTATTTTGTTTTATATTTTTTAGATAGGGTTTTATCATGTAGCCATGACTGGCCTAGAACTTGCTATTTAGGCTAGGCTGGCTTCAAACTCATAGAGAACCATCTGCCTTTGTTTTCTGAGCACTGGGATTAAAGCTGTGTATCACCATGACTGACCCACCGTTTAACTTTTGAGTCAGGGTCTCTCACTGAACCTGGATCTCATTAATTTGGCTAGACTGGTTGTCCAGTGAACTCCAGGGACCTACCCATCTCCATTTCTGCCTCCTGCTGCCTCCCAGTGCTGGGGTGTCAGCTGTACATTGTCATGACTGGCTTTGATCTGAGTTCAGACTCAGGTCCTCTTTCTTGCACAGAAAGCACTTTATCCTCTGAGCCACTGTCCTGGCTCCTGGCTGTCTTTTTTTAAAAAAATGTATTTTCTAGAGATAGAATTCAGGCATGGGATTGCAGAAGTGGTTGTTACTTGATTCTGACATGAAAACTGTATAGAGAAGCCTACTTCATTGTGGTGTTACTAACCTGTGTGCAACCTGCATTTGCTCACTTTTGTTCAGATTTAATGTAGTTAAGGAGAGCTTCATTTTCTTTGGTTTGATATCAAAAGGACCACTGACTTGGTGATAGAAATCATTTTTTAGCTACCAAGAACTTTACCCAGTTTAAGCTTTTCCCACTGTTTTATGTATTCCCCTATTAAGACTGACTAAAAGGAAAGGAAAACTTTGAATTCCTGAATTCTTTCCCTCTGCCAGTGGGAGTTAAGAATAATTACACAGACACTCGACCTTTGTGCCAGAGAAGGAAATGATAGTTCTACCTAAATGAACCTTCTGTTTTCTTCTCAGAACCTTGCTGTGCTCCATGACAGGGGCCCACACGGTGATGCCTTATATATTTACAAATTAAGAACAGAGGATGTGGCAATGATGCAGATACTGTCAGAAAAGAAGTTGGTTTTCTTTCCTAAACTGTGGTAAAAATAACAGGACATCATGTAGGATGGTAAGGAGATTGAAAGATTGAATATACAGAGGCTTAGCAATGTGCCTGACTCAGTGTTAGCGCTCGGAAAATGGCGCCTGTTATTGGGGCAAGGAAAGACATATGAGTTCCCTACTTGAGCACTAATGCTTGTGGCCACTTGCATCTTGAACGGTGCTTTATTTTTATGATCAGCAGTCAAGTGAAGAGACTGTTAACACTGAGCTGGGAAATACAATCATCTGTAAAAGATGTGTGTCCATTCTGGGCTTTATGAGGAGGAAGATGTGTGCAAGGCACCCAGAATTACAATTTGTAGAGTCATAGAATGGCTGAGCTGGCAAAGATCTCTGATATCATTCAGTGATGGTGTCATATAAATGGAGACCTGAGAAAGTTAAGCATGCAAGATTCTCCAGCAAGTTTCCAGACTTCAGTGTAGAAGCTGGATCTTTAGACTCTCAGACCAGTGTCTATGCTACAAGCATGCTGTCCCCCAAAACTGGTTAATGCCATGAGAATGAGCAGGAGGTAATGATGGAAACCACTCTGTCTCTGATATTTTCCCTGCAAAGAGAAGGTATTTTATTAGAGATCCAGCTTCCCTAGAGTAGTGATTCTGGTGTGTGTGTGTGTGTGTACATGCATATGTGCATATGTTTAATCATGCATGTGTGTGTCTTTGTGTGCATATGTGCAGATGTTTACTCCTGTGTGTGCATGCATATGTGTATATGTTTAATCATGTATGTGTGTGTCTGTATGAGCATATGTGCATATATTTACTCCCGTGTGTGTGTGTGTGTGTGTGTGTGTGTGTGTGTTATATGTACATCTCCATACTTCTTTGGCTACTTTCCAGTATATTTTTTTGAGATAGAGATCCTCACTGAGACTCATTACTTCAGCTAGACTAGCTAGCCAATGAACTCTGAGGGATCTGTCTGTCTCTTCTTCCCCACATTCTGGGGGTTTCAGACACAGGCTGCTGTGCCTGGCTTTTTACCTGGGTTCTGGGGATTCACACTCAGGTTCTCATGTTTCTGCTGTAAGGTTTTTACTGACTGAGCTATCTCTCCAGGAGCTACAATCTTCCTGGTAACAAAGAATTTTTTCACACTAACTCATTACAGTGATGCCTCCTGTGCCAGCAGATACAGTGGCTATAGACTTGAAAGCCAGTGCTGAAAGTGTACAATACTACTAGCATCTGTAAGCACAGCATCATTTTGCAGTGAAGATGTACATGCATTTGAGAAGTGGTTACACCTGTATTATGTATTTAAGCTACCAGTAATGACTGGCTAGCATCTAGATTCATGAACGGCTTGCAGTTGCAACTGTCTCACTAGATGACTGTCACATTGAGTGCTATACAAGACTGTTGCTTTCTTTTACTTTGTGAGGAGTCCAAACGGAGGGTGATGGGGATTGTTAGTAGAGGTAAAGGGGAGCAGCAGGCCAAGGAGAAGCTGTCATCTGCAATGAATGAAGTTTGGATAGAAAATAGTAAGTGAAACCCAGGCAAACAAAAGTCTACTTTGTTCTGTTTTTTTTTTTTTTTTTTTTTAAATGAGCAATGGTAAACTGATATCCTGTTTGCAATGTTGGCCTCCATAATCTGAGAGCCAAAGTATTTGGGGCAGTTACTGACTGTAGCGGGAAACAGGGTGACCACAAAAACTGAAGCTTCAGCAGCCAGTCGTGAATTTTCTATTAGACACTAGGCATATGATAGATTCCTGTTCAAACCCCCAGGGACAAACTGGAGTACACAGACAGATGCTCTCTGGGATAGTTTTGGGGCTGATGTGACCATGGAAGAAGTTTGTGGAATCAGTCACGGAAGAGTCCTCATCGCTGGCTTCTGGTGGGAGGGACTTCCGGTTTTCTAGCCCTAGAAAGCCCCCATGGTTCCTGTCTTCATAAAGCAAGCTGAAAATGGAAAAGAATCGTCCAGAAGATCCATCTCCGAACACTACAAATTAACCATAGGTTGCCAACAAATAAAGGAACTTTAATTTTTTCTTCAAAATCTCTGGAGCTTTGGGTAAAGACAATAGGAATCTGCAACCCCTGAGTCTGAATATACTTCTGTCCCCTCTCATCTTCCCTGGTGAACAGAGCTAGAGCTTTGAAAGCACGGGGCTGGCCATGTAAAGGAGAATTTTGTTGTCAGAAGAGGTGTGTGTGTGTGTGTGTGTGTGTGTGTGTGTGTATAAACCAGTGTTTTGCTAGTTTAAGTGAAGAATTTGTTACTTTGATAACCCTAGATCATGTTCTTGTTTAGGGCAAGTACCAGAAGTTTAGTGGGTAAGGTCCAGGGAATAAAAGAATGCTCCAGGAGTCTGGGATGAATTCTCCACAGTTCCTTACCTGTCTGGAAGATTATGTATGCCCGGTGGAGTCCCGAACGAACCAAGGAAACATAAACATGAAGGAGAATTGAGAAAAGGCTGCAATGCTCCCTGCCCCTCATACAGACCTAGAGGAAAGTAATGGCATCCTGGCTGGTCCTGGGCCAGTGATGTTTCCTTGGCTCTATACATCTAAGGCATTGGAGACTCCCAAGGCTACGAAGTGACTCTGGGTATCAGGTTAGCACATGTTATTTCGGATGTTTCAAGAGTGGCACCATTGAGGTAGTGGGGTTTAGTGGAGGAATGTGGGTTTGGGTTGAATAGAATGTGGTTGTCATTCCACATTTATAAGTTAACATTCTTAATAATTTGGACAAATCATGTGACTACTGGGTATCCTATTTAAACCTTATAAATGCCCACTGAAGTAGGCATGAATTACTTCTGTGTTGTGGATACTTTTTAAATCTGTAAAATAGTTATTTTGGGTGATAATTAAAAAGTCATAATGGCTCTAAAGTATGTATCACATGATAGGTGACCCATTAATAGCTTTATTGTTGCTGTTAGTCCTGGTATAGAAAAGAATTGTCAGACTGATAAACCCAGAGAATTTAACCTCTCAGATAGTCACATGGAAACACACTGGGTCTAGTATTAATAGTACAGGTGAAGCAACTACACCGTCTGTAAGTGTCCAACTTTGGCTGTGACAAATGACTATAAAGTTTATGGCTTAAGACAATGTAAATCACCACTCCATAGTGTAGTCCACCAGGGCTTTCTGCCTCTAGTCTCTGGTGTCTGGAATGAAAGTGTAGGCAAGGTGAAATTCCTTTCAGAAAACTCGAGGTATGAACTTGCTTTTAGACTCATTGGAACTGTTATCTGAATCAAGTTCCTGGCAAGTTGTAGGACTGGGGTTCCTGTTTATTCCGTGGCTGCCAGGCAGAGGCTGACCCCCAAGTGGCTGCTTGGATCCCTCTTACGTTTGCCATATTTTATATCCTTTCCCTTTGAGTCCCTTCTTGCTCTGAATTCCCCCATCTTTTCCTTTGTCTGACTCTCTATGCCACATTAGGCTCACTGGATAACTGAAGCTGATCTTTTCTTGCCCATTACCTTATTCACATTTGCACAAAGGCCCCTGGCTACAGGTTCTAGGGGTTAGGGTGTAGACACGTTAGAAGGGGACAGTCTGCCTCCCAGATCGTCTGGGCAATGAACAGCAAAGAAAGCCACATCCAGATGGAACAGAGCAGTGAGACTTCATTTCTCTCTCTCTCTCTCTCTCTCTCTCTCTCTCTCTCTCTCTCTGTGTTTGTGTGTGTGTATGTGTGTGTGAAAGTGTGCATGTGGGGCTAGCAGGCTGTCTCCAGAGCACCTTTGTGGGGGCTAGCATTGTCTCCAGAGCACCTCTGTGGGGCTAGCATTGTCTCCATAGCTTGTTTTTCACCCAACACTCTTTTCTTTGTGGAAAATGTGCCTTCTTCATTTTTTATGGTCTTTGTGGGTTTACCAACTACAGGATTACATCCTGCCTACCACAGGAATAGACCCATGGTCCTCCCCCAAAATGGACCAATTAGATTCTTTCTCTCCCAGGTATTACAGAGATCTGCAGGCACTGAGAGTGACTGGAGTGCAGCCCATGGGGTGCCCGATGTCCTGGAAGGTGGGGTGGTCTGTGAGTGATGGTGTGGACTGGCCATCATTCAGTTCTTCCTGGGGCCTGCTTATTCATCTTGTCCTTCGAGACAGGGACCTCAGTGTTCCTCCTCCTCCCCCCAAATCCCCTTTCCGCTTGAGTTACTCAGAGTTGGGTTTTCCTGCTCCTAGCAAACAGATCTTCACTGCCATGCTGACTCTCCACATTCTGGCTGCTACCAGCATTATGCAAAAGATCAATTATTCAGGTTTCTGTGCTTGCAATGATGCTGGGAACTAATAATCATCGACACAGTTTCTGATGTGCAGTGGCGTTTCTTACCCTGAACCATGTCTTTCTAATGCTTCTTTCATTAACCCTGGTAAACTTGGAACAGACACACAGAAAAGTATTTAATAACATGGAATGCTTCAGAAATCAGGTCACATTAAAAGCATTGGCTGGCCAGCTAGAAATCAGCCCTGCTTTTAACCTGTTATTACCTAGTGCATACGAATTACGACTGCACAATACCCCTTCTACCCAGCTTGATGGTCTGACTTGTAAAACTGCAAGTATGAAATAGTTTCTGTTTATTTCAGCAGGAAAGTGGGCAACAACCAGTCTCCTTGTTTGTTTTTATTACTTGCTGCTTCAGGTTGAAATTACAAGGCAAGTTCACGCCTCAGGAGGAGATCCAGGTCATGGCATCCAGAGGAAACCGAGAGGCAAGTTGCATACAGGGCACTTACAGTTGTATTTCTGGAGGGGTGAGTCTAAGAGCTTGTTCCCAAGATCTCTATTATAGATGGGAGGGTCTAAGGTGGTGGCTTCTCCTCTTACATTGGGTATAACTGGCTCTCAGTGCAGAGGTTTGGGATCTGTTCTGATCATTTGAAAGCCAGTCATTATGCAGGGGCAGAATAGTAGCTCTTCAAAAAAACTTTGATGTGGAATATGATATTCATTCTGATTCTTTCTGAAGAGAGTTACAGCAAACTTCGTTCCACCCAGCCTCTCACAAGGTCACACATCAGGTGCTCAAGTTAGTTCTCTGTGAAGATTAGGATACAATGAGCCTGCCCGCTGAGGTATCTACCCAGACCCCTCACTATGCCTCTTCATACCTCATTTTTCTATAGAAGAAATTCAGAGAAACAATTCAGTCCCCCAGCCTAATTTCCCTCTTAGACAGGAGAACACTCTCTCAAAGACAATTCAGTCCAATAATAATAGTAATAGAGGTACCATAACCACCTCCTGGATTTATAGCGTGCTGCCTTTCCAAGGAGACAGAGAGCTCTGAAGAGCCTCTCTCATTCAGCAGGCAGGGAGCCTCGGCTTCCTCTTGAGTTCCCAAGAGACCCTGTGGTGATTAGCCTGAAAGCAAGCATGCTCTTCACAAAACTGTCCCCACCCTTGCTATATTTCCAGGGTGCCCCCTGCCCTGCGTGTCTGCACATGCACGAGAGTGAGTATATCTATCCATCCATCCATCCATCCATCCATCCATCCATCTATCTAGAACAGTCAATGCCGAGTTTTCCTTGGTTATACTTCTAGTTTGTTTTTTGAGGTAGGGTCTCTCACTGATTTGACTATGCTGTCTATTGGCAAACTCCCAGTGTCCTTCCATCTCTGTCTTCTTGGCACCGGATTACAGACATATACACTATGCCTGGCTCTTTATTGGAGTGCTGGGGATCTGAACTCAAGTCCAATGTTTGCATGGTAAGCCCTTTCTAAAGGTGCCATGTCTCCAGCTCTGCAAAGGGAGTTTTTGGTGCTCCATGGCATGGGAATCTCCCTTTCTTTTTCCCTCTCTTCCTTCTTTCTCTTCCTTCTTTTCTTTAGTAGGATGGTACTGCCAGCCTGCTGTGCTTACAGTCATCTTCCGGGTGGCTTCTATTCCAGTTTGTGGTAAGTTCACACACTTTTCTAGCCTTTGAGTCTCTCAGCAGTCCTCTGGTCATGCCTAGGATAATGGCCTCCTAGACTGAGTCAGCTGCCTCTATGACTGCTGGGATGTACTGTTTCCTCCATGGCGACTAGGCTAACATTGCATTTCTTTAACACAAAGGCATTGTTATTGACTAGTTTTGAAGGAAAATTTATTTTCCTCCACCCTCAGAAACCATAACTTTGACACTCCCTCCTCCTCCTCCTCTTCATAATAGGCACAGTAGGCTGTTCAATTATAGCTAAAAGCCCTAGATTTAAGTGACAGATTAAGAGGCTCGGCAGGTTGCAACTCTAATGTGCGTTTTACCTGTTAGTTTATTTTTTAACCCTTAGGTGCCAGGCTTTAGAAAAGTCTTTTGACAGGATGCCATTTGCTAGTATACCCTGTGTAGTGCCAGGGTTGACTTTTGCAGGGTGTCTGTGCAGGGCACTGCCCCCAGACGTGGTATTTTGGATCCCTGGATTAGGTTAGAGACTTCAGTCACATAAAATGACTCGAGAGTAAGGAGTATGCCAGACACCCCTTCCTGAAGCAGCTGCCAGCCTGGCCTGGCACCAGGCACACAGTGGCCTTTCTGTACCCTCTGCAGAATTAAAGAATACAGTGCAGAGGCATAAGCAGCAGCTTAAGGGGACAACCACAGACACACCCACTCTTGTCCAAACTACAAAAGGGAAAAATCAGCTCCTTCCAGCCCCTTCCCCCAGCATGGCTTGCAGGCTTTAGGGCTTCAAAGGGCATATTTCTTGCTCACATCTACTCTGTCCCTTTACCTGCTCTCCACAAACAAGCCCTCCTAGGAGTCTTAGGTCTCCTTAGAGCCTCGGTTCTTTTGACCTGAGAACAGCGGTTTTCTTCCTAGGGACCTCTGAACTTGAATAAGACTTCTAATTCCTAGGTCAGGCATGTTGGTGCATGTCTACAGGCTTGAAACTTGGGAACCTGAGGCAGGGGGTGTTGAGTTGGGGAGGTAGTTTTGAGGCTACATGGTGAGACCATCTCCAGAAAACAATGCAAAATACAAACAAAAAGATTCTAGATTCCAAAGGCTAAAATTCTATCTAGATGTAGTATTCCAGATACTCTTGAGGTCAAAATTTCTGCCAGGAGACCTATCTGGTCTTTCAGTGCCCACTCCACCCAGTGGCAGGATGTGGCAGCTACCCCAGACCTGGTAATTGTCTTAGAATGGACTCACAAGTGTTTTCAATGTTGGCTGAGCACACCTTTGCCTTCTGCTAGAATGTCTCTAGATGGTTGGTGACCTCAGGGTCCCTGTGCCATTATGGAGTGCTATCAGGGCACTGCCTTCTTTGGGGGCCTTCCTTGGACTAGATCAGGCTCTTACTTTTGTCTGAGTAGGTCGCCTCTTCCAGCTGTGCCTGCTGGAAGTACCTGCTACTTTCCTTCTGTGCATTTGATCTTTCTGTGGATTTTCTTTCCCTCTTGAGCTTTCTATTCCTTGAGGGTAGACATAGTCTTTTCTACCTCATATTTTTAGTGTTCAATACAGTACACAGACTATTATAAGCACGGGTGAAAAGTGCTGACAAGGGAGGAGAGGGGGAGATGAGGGAGGAAGAGGGTAGGGAGAATGACACAGGTTACGAAGCTGGTTTCTGTCTTTAATTAGTCCAGCAACTAATTGTCAACATAGTCCTAAAGGAAAGCAAGGGCTGTACATTCCCCTATGCATATGAGCTTCTCACTTAAGAGCTGATGGTTAAAGAATCTCTCATAAAGGGTTGTGGCTCTTGTTTCCTTGATGTCATGGGACCATCACTATATCCAGGTTTCCCCTCTCATCTCCTTTGTGGCGTATTGTTAGTAACTAGTCTAGTCTTAAACCCAATTTTGAAGTCAGAGACTGTTGGTATTCTACATTTAGTTTTTATCAGCAGCCAGTTGGTGTCTAGTAATTTCAAATTATTTGAACAAGATGCAAATTGTACAGTAAGGATCTGAAAAGGTCAGAGCAGTTGTGTCTAGAAACCACAGTGAGCGAACAGAAAAACTTGCACTGGGAACATTAATTGTAGACAATTACTATGCCCCACTAAATTAGACTAGAGGTAGATCTTCTAGTTAGTCTCTGGTCCTTTTTGCAGTGAGCAGGCTGGGGCAGAACTTCCTGGCATAATGATGTGTCTGGGTAAGGGATAGTGTTGGCTTGGATGTTCCCAGTGGTCCTCAGATCCTGAAAAAATTATGAAAATATCTTAACTACTTTTCTGTTGCTATGAAGAGACACAATGACCAAGGTGACTTATAAAAAGAATTTATTTTTCACAGTGCCAGACTATGACCATCATAGTCCATGACCATCATGGCTGGGAGCAGGATGGATGGATAGATAGGTAGATAGATAGATAGATAGATAGATAGATAGGTAGATAGATAGATAGACACATAGATACAGACACACACACACACAGAGAGAGAGAGAGAGAGAGAGAGAGAGAGAGAGAGAGAGAGAGAGAGAACAAGTGAACTAACTGGACTGGCAAGGGGTTTTGAGACCTCAAACCCCACCCTGAGTGACACACCTCCTCCAACAAGGTCACACTAACTGAGGACCACGTATTCAAGCCTACAAGCCCATGGATGTCATTCAAACTGCCACAGTCTTGTCTGAGAGGGCTGAGCAACTTGTTCATTCTCTTGGTCACTACACCCTGCTGATAGCCTTGAGCACATGTTGGTGGTTTTGCTGGCCTGGGGCAGTGCAGGCTGCCCTGCTGCTTCTGTGAGAGGTGAATGAAGTAGACAAGCCTGCCCTTGGTGGCTGACCCCCTGCTAGGAGACAGCTTTCTCCTTCTCCAGCTGGAAGTTTCAGAGCCTGTTCTCACCCCCAAGGTAAGACCACAGAACTTCTGGGTGCAGGTGGTATTGGGTTTATTGTCCCCTAAGTGGGAATAGAATCCTCCTGAGTATTGGGCACAATCTACCCCCAATGGTGACACAGCCATTCTAAATGTCATGGTTAAGAGCAGGCATTTGGAGTCACAGAGATCTCAGTTCAAGTTCCTCACTGACTTTGTGATTATGGCCACAATCCTCTTGAGATTCAGTTTACCCATGGTGAAAATGAGCATGATAATCCTCACATCATGCATGAAAGATCATGTGACTAATCCATAATAGAGGCCAGGGGAAAGGCCCTTAGGAAAACACATAGAGCCTGGAGACAATATCTGGCAGATGTGTCCAGCCTTTTGACTTTGCAATATGACGACATCATCTACCAAGTTCATGCTTGGCAAACATTTGATGTAATTGCAAAAAAGAATAAAGAATAAAATCACACAAAAACCCTCATAAACTTTTAAATAAGTTCACAATTTTGACCTCATAGTCATCTCAGCAGCATACAGCCCATGAGCCACAGGTGGGACACATCTGTGTCTATGGCTTACTGCCCAGAGAAGAATGTGATGTTGGGGGGTTTCTATAGGCCAAAAGGACCTATAGCCCCGTGGTCATCTGTCTGAGTGACTGGCTTCTCCCTCTGTGGGATGCTCATGTTCATGAGATGTGAAACACAGCATGCACGAACATCATTTTAATAAGGCCTAGGCACTTCCACAGGATGCTCCAGAGTCTCCACTAAAACCATCCTGCTGTCAAAAGCTGACATTATAACGACATTTCAGGAGGGACTCCCCGGGAAATCACTGCTCATTTCCTCTCAGGCAGTTCGTTTACCTGCAGACTCTGGACCTGCTGCTCTGCTCTGCAGCATCTGCCGAATGGCACGATCCCGTAAGTTAATTTTGCAGCTGAGTGGTCTGAGGTCCCAGAAAGCCAAGGGCCTGAAGTGGAAAATATCGAGCAGGTGACTCATTAAGCCTTGAGTCTAGGACTTGAGGCTCTCAGAACGGCCTATGCACTGCTGATCTTATTGGATATTAGGAAGCCTGATTGGACTGTGGCCTCATTTTAGGCCAGTGTGAGGAGGGAGGAAAGGAGGGAGGGAGGGAGAGAAAGAAAGGGAGGGAGAGAGGGTGCTTCCAGGCTTTTAAATGCATTTATTTTCCAACTCAGCTCACTTTGATTCCTCATACAATTGCTGTCACCTACCTACGACGCTAAAACCCCACTCTTCTGCCCTTATTCTATTCTATCTGGGGTGTTAGGAGACACACCAATTCTTTAGCTGTCCCCTTTTGCTGTCCCAACTAGGCAGTGACCATGCCTTTGCTTGTTGAGAAATTGAGGCCCATGTTGTGATTTCTAGCCATCATCTCCCGTCTACCCTAATGTACACCTCAACTCCATTTTCTGGTTTCAGGGTGGGGGGGTATTCTCCTCAGTAGAGCCAGCAATGGATGCCAACTTTCTGGTCTGGGCCATGATCCACCTCCTTTGGTTTGAACTATGTCTTTCTTCTTGATCCTTATCGGCTTCCGGGCATTCACTCTACTAGCTCATCCCAAGTTCCCTTTCTCCCTGTAAGCTTTCTAGTTGTAATCTTCATCTGTCACATACACTTTCTCCCGTGGGGGGCTCTTCAGAATTCCACCTCCCTCAGCTTATTCTGATGGCACCACTGGAAGGTATCCAGTGTTCTGTAACCTCAGCTATTCCCAACAGCCATTTTTCTTGATACTCCTTTGTATAAATCCACCTGGGCTATTCCTCCAAATTCTCTTCTTCTCTCTTTCCCTCTGTGAACTCTTTAAAGTTTCACAGGTTACTCTCATATTTTACGATCTTTCTCTGAGAACAAACTCATCCCTCTGCCTCCAGGCTGGATATGGTGGAGCAGTGACCCTCAGAAATGGACTGGGATAGGGAGAGATTTTGAGAATGAAAAAGGAGCTTGTTTTTGGGGGGGGGGGGGTTCTCGGTATTTTGAGGGATTTATCTAGTCTAAACCATAATTTCTCATTCCCTGGGTTCCTATTTCTTTCTTTATATGGTGCAAATAGTAATTTGATATTCTCTATATAGATCCGGTAATCAGACTTAGGCTGTGTAGTTAATTAGTTGCCTTCTGCTTGAGTTCAGGATGAGTGACAGCTTTCAAGCTTTTCTTTCTGGTTTGTGAAAATCAACTTTCTGTGCTTCAGCCATTTGGACCAACCATGAGGCAGGGGTAACCTCTGAAGGGTTGGTGGGGTACACGGCCCCTCAATCAGGCAGCCTGTTTGTGCATAAAGCCAGCCTTACCTAGCTTCATTGCTAGGAGTATTCCTATGTTGGAACAGAAGACTGCCTGTGGTGAGAAGTGCCACCTGCCCCTTGTTTCTACCTCTCTCTTCAAAGGACCAACATTTGAATAACGCCCATGCCAAGCATCCCTGAAACTTGACCTTAAGACCAAGAGGGAAAACCAATCTCAGCTCTAAATCAGCCTGTGTCTGTCCCTGGCTTCCCAGGAGATTTCTGTGAACTTCATCAACATCACTGACAAACTGGGAGATGCCCAAATCTCACCAGAAATCAATCAACTGTTACAACTTCAGGGGAAAATCTGCTTTGTTTCTGACTTGTACCACAAACGGCGGCTCCAATCTGTCACGATGACGGAGAACATGTCACAACAATCTGTTTTTATTCTTTAGGAAGGAAAAGCAGCATCCCCCTCTCCTCTAGCTACAGCTAATTTGGAAAACTTGCAAGCTGACATGCAGCTTGATTAAAATGACCCAGAGCCACTGATTCTTTGAAATGCAACTCGGTGCTCACAACCCCAGACCTGCTGTGGTCCAGTTGATCTTCAAAACACTCTCTCTCTCTCTCTCTCTCTCTCTCTCTCTCTCTCTCTCTCTCCTCTCTCCTTCTTTCTCTCAACAAGAGTTGCAAGTTACAATCCAAGATGATTTTAAATTATTTTCATTTCTTCTATTCAACTCTGCTGTTACCATGGATTTCCTTCATAGGACAGAGAACAAAACCCAGATGACATGCCTGAAACGTGTGGATTTCACAGTCCTGGGCAAGAGCGCAGATCCACGATGCAAACAAAGCACTGTGTTGGACCCAGAGACTATTTTATAGATGCAGTTTGCCCCCCTTCCGTCATTTTATGTAGGAATTTACTCCAGTTTACATGAGTTTCCTCTATTTTGCCAACCATTTTTTAAAAATCATTTTATTGATTCTTTGTGAATTCCACATCATACACCCTAATCTCATTCATTCCCGATCCCTTCATATCTGCCCCCAGCCCTTGCAATCTCCACACAAAATTAACCAAACGAAACCAACCCCACCAACCAGCCAACCAAAATCTCCTTGTGGAAGCTGTAGTGTGTCACAGCGTGTCCCACGGTAGACCCCTTTGTTCACACTCTGTCTGCATGTTTTCACTATAATAAGTCATTGGTCTGGTTTAAGGCTGCTGGCTTTTGCTACACTACAAATGTTGGATCCTCACTGGGACTCCTCTCAGATATTCTATTATTACCCTGTATCATGGAGCTCCTGCAGCTGTAGATCTGCAGGACCAGCCCCTTCTCATGTTCCAGCTTCATAGATGGGGTAGATGTTGGGGCAGACCACCTCAAAGCTCTGGTGCTGGGTCTCCGATGAAGCAGGGCCTATGTGGTAAGCATGCCAGCTCTCCTGCACCCGTAACCACCAGGGGATATTTCCTTCTTAAAAAAGAAACAATTTTGATGCTGGGAATGTGTAGCTCAGTTGGCTGCGCTCTTGCTTGGACTATATGAAGCCCCGGGGACCCATAAACTGAACATGGTAGCACATGTCAGTGATCCTAGTGTTTGGGAGATGGAGGGAGAATGATTAGAAGTTTTTTCATACTTTCTCTACATTTCAAATGTTTCCCCTTTCCAGATCTTTCCTTTGGAACCTCCCTATTCCCCCCCTCCCCCCGCCTCTATGGGGGTATTCCCCCACCCACCCACCCACTCACTCTCATCTTCCCTCCTTGGCATTCTCCTCTACTGGGGAATCTAACACCCTCAGGCCCAAGGGCCTCTCCTCCCCCGATGACTAACAAGACCGTCCTCTGCCGCATTTGTGGCCAGCACCATGGGTTCGTCCATGTGTATTCTTTGGTTGGTGATCCAGTCTCTGGGAGCATCGGGAGGTCAGGCCAGTGGACACTGTTGCTCCCTCCATGGGGCTGCCAAGTTTAAGATGATCCCTGACTACATAGCAAGTTTGAAGCTAGCCTGGGCCGCATAAGACCCTATCTTTGTATAAATATGAAAATTAATATAAATATGAAAAAATGTAAGAGAAAGCGATAACCAATTGGTTGATGGCACCCCTGGGAGATACAGGGTTCTATAAGCTGGAAACTGAGGCAGCATTTAGGAGTCAGAGTATAGGTTTGGTTTATAAATATACTCACGTGACTATTGGCTTTCTTTATCATTTTGACAAATGTGCATTTTCGACCCATCGTGGAGGGAGGGAGAGAGGGTGTAACTGTAAGAGGTGTTAATGTGGTTGGCATGGGTGCCCACTGCTGTTTTGTTCACCAAGACAATGTATAATTATCAGGAGACAATATATAATCACACGTTGAATTGTGAATTGCACACTGTAAGTGTTGGCATTCCGGTTCTGAGAGGGGAGAACTAATACTGGTTGAGACTGTGCAAAGGCAGACACTCATTTGTCGGGACTATACAGTAATGAGAATCATTCCTGAATCCCGTTGCCTTGGCAACCAATTCTAAAATGATGTCGATAAAGAGCTAGCAACACTTATCAATGAAACCAGTGTGCCTTGGGAAGGAAAGCCGCTGCAAACAAGGCAGGCCAAACTGGCTTTTAGGGGAATGTCCCTGTTGAAAGCCCAACAGAAATATGAAAGGGGGGACCAAACCTTAAGGTCTTGGCTACCATTAGTAGCCCCTGCCACTGCCAAATGCATATATGCTGTCCCCCTTTCTCTTGCTCAGGGCAGATCTTCTGCAAGGGTCATTTTCATGTGGAAGGGTTGTCACTGAGATGCAGGAAGGCATCCTACGGTGTGTGAATGTGGAGCAACACCCCTGTTTGTAAGACACAGAGAGGTCCTGGCAAGCAAGGGCACATGGAAGCCTTCTCTCCTCTGGCCTTTGTTTCATTCGTGTTTTGATGCACTCAGAGGTGGCAAGGGTGGTGGTGGTAGATACTGTGAGCTCAGTTTTTCAGATGAGCAAAATACAGCCAAGAAAGGTTAAGCAGCATGTTTACACCATGTCTTAGAGATAAGTGAAGACTAATCTGGGCTTGATTTGTCTTGCCCATTAGTCAGAGGCAGGGGTTCTGCAGGAACCCTGCTGCCTACCCGCCCCACACCTAAGTGTTTCTTTGTTGTAGACTCAGCTGAAGCCTGACAAGGGTTTCCTGGTGGTTCTGGGTTTAAAATCTGCAAAGATCAAGGATCTTGGTGTGGGGGTTGGATAGAGGATAGCAGATTCTTGTGACCCTTAGGCAGATGCCTGTGAGGCACCTGATGAAGTGATTCCTCTGTTTTGGAGATTATTGGACTGGATGGTCCTCTTGGGGTATAATATTCCACCCTGGTAACATCAGTATAGATACTGTGATTTTATTTTATTTTATTTTATTTATTTATTTTTGGTTTTTCGAGACAGGGTTTCTCTGTGTAGCCCTGGCTGTCCTGGAACTCACTCTGTAGACCAGGCTGGCCTTGAACTCAGAAATCCACCTGCCTCTGCCTCTGCCTCTGAGTGCCGGATTAAAGGCGTGCGCCACCACGCCCGGCGAAGTTACATTTTAAAAGTTTCTTTTTTATGTTACCAAATCTTGTCCATATTTTTCTTACCTGTCTTAATTATGCTCTCTTAAATTATATATGGTCAAGTACAGACTGGCTACATCCAGATCAAAACAATAACTCAGCCATCTTCTTGATATGGAACTTCGAAAATTGTTTACATCAGTGTCAAGTCTGAGATGGAAAGAGTGAAGGGTTCTGATTTGCGTGCTGCTAAAGGCCGTCTATAAAAAACACTCAGAGAAAAAGATGAGAGCACACATTGCCCCCAGAGGCATCTGTTTAACGCTTGGACTTCCACGTGGAACAAAACTGTATAAAAGCCCCTATGCCCTTGTTAATTACAGAGTACCAGATTAGAAGGTGATACTTCTACTATGTTCCCCTCACAAGCCATTGCTCTTTCCCCACCCACCCTCCCCTCCCTCTCTCGGTCCCTCCTTTCCTATTTATCAAGTCTAGACTACTTGTCAAATGCAGCTCACTATACTAGAGAACACAATAGATTGACCCTGTTCACACAGGGTGACTCTTCTGGACATAAATAGACACATGTTTTAATGATTCCTGCTTAGAGTCTTACAGGCTCACAAGAAAGAGAACTGGACAGGGCTCACGAAGACAGCTTCTCTTTTTCTTTGCTCTAGAGTGAATGAATTTTGGGGGAAAGGACTTTGTAGAAGGAGGAGAGGCTTTCTTGGCAAAGGAATGGGAAGGGACTGATAATTCATGGAAGGGGCCAAGCGGACTGTGGAGTGTGAGTTGGCTCGTGCTGGCTAATTTTATATTAACTTGACACAAACTAGAGTCATTTGAAAAGAAGGATCCCCAATTGAGAAAATGCCTCCATAAGATGCTGTTTAGGGCATTTTGTTAATTAGTCATTGATGGGGGGAGGCTCAGACATTGTGGGTGGGACCATTCCTGGGCTGTGGTCCTGGCTTCTATAAGAAATCAGGCTGAGCAAGCCTTGATGAGCAATCCAGTAAGCAGCACTCCTCCATGGGTTTGCATCTGCTCCTGCCTCCAGTTTCCTGCCCTGTTTGAGTTCCTGCTCTGACTTTCTCCAGTGATGAACTGTGATATGGAAGTATAAGCCAAACAAACCCTTTCCTCTCCAAGTAGCTTTTGGTCACAGTGTCTTGTCATAGCAATAGTAACCTCGGACAGAGGGTGAATCACTTGCTGCATAAGCATGGGGACCAGAGTTTGGATTCCCAACACCCATTTAAAAATCGGGTATGGTGGTACATGCCTGTGACCCAGCACTGTGGGTGGTGGTGGGGGGGGGGTGAGATGGAGATAGGAGGATTGTGACCCAGCACTGTGGGCGGGGGGGGGGGGGGGGGGGGGGCGGTGAGATGGAGATAGGAGGATTCTGTGTGCTCATTGGTGAGATTATAGGGCCAAAATGGTGAGCTTCCAGTCCAGTGAGAGACCCTGTCACAAAAATAATGGAAAAATATATTGACAGAGTGATATCTGGCTTCCATACCCCCACACATGAATAATACACACACAAACACACAGAGGGGTAGAGACAGAGATGAATAAACCAATAAATTAATTATTGGACATAATGGAGGTACCTCCCAAGAACTAATAATAGTGGCACCCCCAAGAGATTGCATGTCCTATGCATTTGTATCTAATTGAAACAGGTGACTAGTGCTCATCATGCTTAAGGTGATCTGTAACTAATCCTGCTAATCCATTCTGCCTTCCAATCCATGAATTCTCAGCAGGAGGGAAAGTGGAGATTGCTCAATGGGTAAATTGCTTGTGCAATCACAAGGACCAGTGTTTGATTCCCAGGACCCATGGCACGGTGATAGGTACCTATAATCCCAATGCTGAGGAGCCAGAGACAGAAATCTCTGGGGCTTACTGTCCATGTCTGTCTAAATCAACCAGCTTCACATTCAGTGAGAGACCCTGTCTCATAAAACAATGGAAAGTGGATGAGGCAGACCCCTGACATCTGCCGCTGACCTTCACATGTACTTACACCTGTGTGCATGTACACATACACACGAAAAGCCAAAAGAGAGATAGACCTGGACCTTCAGTCATCATGCACCCCCCACCCTACCCCCACTCCAGTAGCACTTGCATTGCACTAATGTGTGAGTAAAGAGATGCCAAGTGTGGATCCTGGAAGACATTGAATTTGTTGTCGTTATAGTAGATGGTATTCTCTAACAAGCTCACTGGCATAACTGGGTGGCATCCTAATATTTGTTCAATTAAAAATGGAAATGAAAATATTTTGTGACTTCGATATCATTGTAGAATGCAGCAAAGTTTTAATTTATCTAAGCGTTTTCACAAATCCCCAAGAGAACTGTAATGTTTTTTAAACATCTAGACATATGACCCATTTTCAATACTTGCCGTCCCACAGTCGTTCTGCAGAGGTCAGCTAGAAGAACCTGGTGTGCCCTGTGGGGTGGGCATGCCACATGGGAATGAGGTTGAAAATGTGGGAATTGGTCTCCTCCTTTCTTCCCTCCCATTCCTCTCACACTTTGGCGCTCAGATGACTCACATTCTACACTGTGTTTCCACTCTGAACACGGTTCTGCCTCTGTCATTCTTTACTCATGGATGCAAATATTATTTTCTTTTTAAAGCTCCGCTTCCTTGTGAACTGTATCTCTCTCCCAAGTCAGAACAAGTCCCTCCATACCCAGCCTTCATGGTACACCACATCTGTCTCCTTTTCCTACAGACTGTTCTACTGTCCAGTCTGAGAAGGGACTCATTAGAACCAAGTCCTCTATGAAGCTTCCACATCAAATGTCTTTGTGATAACCTTCATATCAAAGTTTAATATATTCACAACACAGTACCCATTGTGTGACTATCAACTCCAGTAGATTTTCATAGCAGCTTCTCACTTGAATAAACAACATTCCAATCAAGATTCCATTACCAGCACTTGAACCCCTGGGGCTCCTTGCCAGTCACCTTCCCCATCAGGACAGTTTCCAGCCTGTCTTCTACCTCTATAGATTACATTTTCCTTGACAATTGTACAGTATCGGCCCCTTTGAGTCTGAATATTTCTAGTTATAGTCAAATATTGTAGGCAATGATGGTTTTCCATCCTCAAAGTAAAGAATCATTCATTTGCTGCCTCTGCTGAGCATTTAGGTGGTTTCCAGTTTTAGTTTACAGATAATGCTGCTGTTTGTATCTGTTGATGGCTTTCTGTTGGTGTGGTCCTGGGAGTGGGATTCCAGGTGGCATGGTGAGACTATGATTGGCTTTAGCAGATACTGTTAACTGATTTCCAAGGCTCTTTTCCAAGTCACCCCCCTCCCCCCAGCAGCATGTTTGTCCCAGGTGCTCTTCGTCCTTGCAACTCTTGGTAATTTCTCATATGCTCTTTTGAACATTATGGCAGTGCATTATAGTTCTAGCTAACATTTTCCTCATGGTTAGCAATAGATGAGTGAACGTTCACCAGCCAGGAGGGTGTGTGGGGCACTTGGCAGTATGATAAGGGGGTGAGCTTGGAGGTTGGCTCAGTGGCTAAGGGCTCTTTCTGCCTTTACGGATGATCTGAGCTCTATCTCCAGTATCCATGCTGGGAGGCTCACAACTGCCTGTAATTCCAGTTCCAGAATGTCTCATGTCTTCTTTTTGCCTTCAAAGGTACCTGGATCCATGTATGCATGCACACACACTCAATTAAAAATAAAACAAATCTTTTTAAAAGTAAGATAATCTTGGACGTTGATTGAAGAAGGGGCAGCTATGAGTATGTCTGCTGAGCAGCTATTGAAGAGAGCGCTCCTGCAGAGACCCTCAGTGGGAGTGTGTCTGCCATCTCCAGGGAGTATCAAGACAGAAAGGAGGTCACTGGGAGAAGAGAGACATCATAGAAGATCCTAGGAGGCCGTCCTAAAGGGCTTGTGTCATCATGGAAGATGGAGGGTCATTGGAGTTTTCTTCAGAGAAGTGAATTGTCTTAAGCAGCACAGGGCTCCAACTGCTATGTTGGGAGTGAAGAGACCCTGGGCAGATATGCAGAGACCCACTGGGGGCATGGTCTGGTGAGAGATGCTTCTGGCTGGAACAAGAGCTGCAGTAGGACAGGTGGTAAGAAGTGGCCAAGTTCCAAGAGTCTGGCAGGTGAGACAGGGTCTTGTGGAGTGGATGCAGGTGTGAGGATAGATATCGGCAATGCCCAAGCATCGAGAAGAGCTTTGGTGCTAGCCTCTGCTCACAGGGATTTCTCCTTGCCATGGGATGATCTGCCTATGGGATGGGTTGCCTCTGGCAACCTCTTGTCAACCTTACCCTATCCAATCCTGCATCCTTCACCCAGTCCTCACCTAGGGCCACCTTTGCTTTCCTTCCGACCCATTGTTATGACAAAAACTCTCCTCAGATTCCCACCAAGCTCTGCTGTGAGCTCTGAAAGTTAGTTCTGAAAGAAAAAATAAGTCTTTCCTTTGCATTTCCACTAAAGCGTCGGTAATTTTCCCTGAGGCCACATGGATGCCTCTGACTGAGAAAAAAAATCAGCTGCAGAAAGGAAAGTACAATTGATTAATATTTTAAGGTAACCTTCTTTTGTTTACTTGATGCTTGCATATTTCTTTCCGATTGGAAACAGGGAAACGTATATTGTTAGAGCTAAAGATAACCAGAAGATTATGCAACGGTCCATGAAGAACTGAGACGTGGTCAACGGTGGAAAACAGGTCCAAGAAGGTGGAGTACTACACACTCCACAGGCTGACTTGATTATTAGTAACTGGACCACATACTTACAACTCTTAGGGAAATGATCCTACTGGAACAGCCATCTAAAGTATGCCATGTGTGTGTGTGTGTGTGTGTGTGTGTGTGTGTGTGTGTGTGTGTATGTAAGTGTACGGAGGTCAGAGAACCCTCCGGTGTTGGTCCTCACCTTGAGATGGAACTTCTTTGTTTTTCAGCACTGTGTATGCCTGCCTTGCTCACTGGCCTGTGGAATTCTGGGAATTCTCCCTCTCTCTTGTCATGGTAGAAGCACTGGGATTACAGATATACACTCCTACACCTTGATATGGGTTCAAGGGATTTGAACTCAGATCTTCATGTTTGAATGGCAAACACTTTGTCTGCTGAGCCACCTCTTTGCTCCTCCTCCCTGTTGCTTCTCTCTCCCTTCAGACCTGCTCTGCAACCTAGGTTTCTCAATTTCAGCTCATCTAGTACTTCACAGAGTTGTGCTGTTAGCAGCTGTGTTCCTAAAAGACCTTGGCTGTCATTGGGTCCTCCATGGTAAGTTGAGCTTTAAGCAGGTCCTGGAGAGTGCATGCTGTCTGGAAGGGAAATTGTTTTTTGCCTACCTTCCAACCCAGTGCCCTTCGAAGGCTTTGTTCTCTTGCCCAGGGCAGATTTCTTTGCTGGCCCACCCTTTCTACTCAGAGTAGAGACACTGACTCAGGCCACTTACTGCTCCACCTCTGCCAGTCCTGGGTCTCTCTTACAATAGCAGTACTGTTTTCTTTTGCTTAGATGGGATTGCATGAGCTTAAACAGACACAGGCAAAGCAGCTGGTTAGTGGCATTTAAAAAAACTGAACTGGATAGTCTGTGCTGCTGCTATATAATTTGCAACCACTTCTGGGTACAGGAATCCAGGCTCTGGCTCTGTTAAACTGAATTTGTTGTTTATGCCCTTGGAAAAGGTGAAGATCATGGTTGGTTGGTCAGTTGCTGATTGCATTAAAAATATTTACAAATGGAGGCTGTGGTATTGAAATGCACCAATTCGAGATGTTGCCTAGTAAACAAGGATGTCTGAATGTGCAGATGGAGTCCTGAGCCTTAGAGAGGTGAAGGAAGGTGATCATATAAGTCAAGGGATCCAGCTGGGGGCTCATACTCTGGCTTGTGAGAATCTACAGCCCATCTTTTCCTAGTCAGGGGTTTGGCAATGCCTCTATAAAATGATCCTCTTTGGGCTGGGAATGTAGCTCAGTTGCTAGAATTCTTGTCTAGCATGCAAAAAGCCATGGTTTCAGTCTCCAGGACCATGCAAAATTGAGTGTCTTGGTCTAGCACTTGGGAGAGGAAGAGAAGATTGTGACTTAAGGCCAGCTTGTGCTACAACAGCAAGACTCATTCTCAAATAATAAATAGAGCTGCACAAGGCCCTGATTACTCCCAGAAGCACATCAACTAGGTGTGGTGGTTTGAATGAGATTGTCTCCTAAAGTCTCAGGCACTTAAATACTTGGCCCCCAGTTTATTTGGGGAGGCTTAGGCCTTGCTGAAGGAAGTATGTCACTAGTAGTGCCTTTAAAAATTCAAGGTCTAGGGCTGGCTATTCCCGCACCCTAGAGGCAGAAGTAGGTGGTCTAAGAGTTCCAGGCCAGCCTGGTCTACAGAGTGAGTTCCAGGACAGCCAGGGCTACACAGAGAAAGCTTGTCTCTAAAATCTTCCCCCCAAAAGCAAACAAACAACCCCCCAAACAAAAACAAACAAACAAACAAAAGAAACAACAGCAACAACAAAAAGAGTTCAGAGTCTCACAACATTGCCAGCACAGCCTCTGATACCTACTCCTGGCTTAAGCTCTTCAGCTTGCTAGCCCAGTCACCCTGCCTGCCTGCTGCTATGCTTCCCTACTGTGTTGGTGATGGACTCTTATCCCTCTGGAACCATGAGTCCCAAATAAACCCTTCCTTCTCTAAATTGCCTTGGTCATCTTATCATCAGAATGGAAAAGTATCTCATATACTAGGCATGGTGGCCCATACCCACAATCCCAGCACTTGAGACATGGAAGCAGGAGGATCCGAAGTTTAAGGTAATCCTCTGCAATATAGGAGATTAGAGGCCAGCACAGGCTACTTGAGATTCTCTCTCCAAAAAGAAAAAATAAGTAAAATAAAAAGAAGTTTGGGGTTGGCAAGATGGCCTTACTGTAAGCCTGAGGATTTGATTTAATTCTCTTCATAGGGTAGAGGAGAAAATGAACATCTCTCCAAGTTGTTAAAAAATGTTTGCAAAAGAAGACAAAAAGCAAACAACAAACAAAGAACAGCAGCAGCAGCAGCAGCAGCAACACCACCACCACTAACAAACAAACCAGAACAGAAGGTGTTTTCTGTGACCTTTTATCCTAGGGTGTTAATGACCAGTTCAGGCCTCCCTCCCTGCTGTTCCCTCCATCCTCCCTCACTGCTCCCCATGGCATATAGATGCCTTTCTTTTAGTGGAGCATGTGTTTACAATTTCTGGGGCTCTGATTGTTCCTCTGGAACATTCATCAATAACATGGTCTCCTGAGGCCCCCTTTCCTGTTCTTCTGTGGAGCGTGACAACACAAGAGAGGAGCTCAGGGGTGAAGAGTAAAGGGTGACGTAACTGGTCTGAGTCTAGCTTAAATGGTGCTGTATGACCTTGGGAACACTCCTGAACTTGGGCCCAATTTCTTCATCTCAAAGACACACGAGTAGGGTGGGAGTAATCTTTCTGGTTCCTCCCAGTTTTAAAATTCTGTGCTTATCTTTTTAAAAGGCAAGCACACAGACTAAACAACAAAGGGAAGAATATCTGGTAACAAACACACCCTCACACATGCACTGGGGTTGGCAATTATGAGTATGATTATTAAATTTTCATAGGTGGCTGCTAAAATTTTGTCAGAAAATTTGAGGCAACGCGTTCAGGTCGACACTGATCCCTGAAAGTCCTCTAAGAATATTTCTAATCTATATTTTGCCAAAGATACTCTCTGCTTAGGTATTTCTAAAAAACACTCTTTCTGGACAATCTCTTTGGAAATGCATTAGATAACGCAGTTTCCTTCCTTCAATTCCATATCTTCCTTGCTGTCTGAACTGAAAAAGCCAGTTTTCGTTATTAATGACAAGTCATTTTGCAGAGTGCCCAGGTTAATAGAAGAGATAACTGGCAAAATATAAATGTGTAATATGAACATGCTAAAGATAAAACAGAGGTCAGATGCAGAATGCAAAATGTGAAGACTGGAAGAAGCTCCCAGGGGTTACAGAAATCCAGCAAAGTCAACAGGACAGCCATGGCTGTCAGCTCATGAGCTGCTTTCAAGGCACTGGTTTCCCATCCCTAAGTTTTGGATAGCCAGCACTCATGTAAATGAGGGCTAGATGAGGCCCTCTACTTGAAATCTCAGGACACAGGAGGCAGAGACAGGGGATCCCCAGAGAAAGCTGGTTAGCCAGATTATCTGAAACATTAAGTTGTGGGTTCAAGTGAGAGACCCTGCCTCAATTAATAATGTGGAGAGCTATTGATGAAGACACTAGATGTCAGTTTCTAGAGTCCACACATGGTTGGTTGCACACATGTGTGCATGTACCCATTCAAGTATGTCCCCACATGAGCATACAGGCACAAATACCCTACATATACACATCAGAATCAATGATAACTCTTATTTTAGTGGTTTGTCTAGTGTGGCAGTTTGGATGAGAATGGTCCTTACAGATGCATGTGTTTGAACACTTGGTCCCCAGCTGGTGGAACTCTTTGGGAAGGATCCAGAGGTGTGGCCTTGTCTGAGGAGATATGTTGCTGGAGGTAGACTTGAAGTTTCAAAAGACTCCTACCATTCCTGGTGTGCTTTCTGCCTCCTTCTTGTGGACCAAGATGTGAGTTATCAGCTGTTGCTATTCCAGTGCCAAGCCTGCCTCCCCGCCTGCTGCTATGCATCTATCATGATGGTGATGGACTCCTATCCCTCTGAAACTGTAAGTCCCAAATAAATCCCTCCTTCTATACGCTGCCTTGGTCATGGTGTTTTATTACAGCAATCAAAAGGCAACTGATACACTGAGGATGCTCCTATTACAAGTGTGTTAGTCCGTGTTCCATGACTGTAACAAAATGCTTGAGACCAAGTTTATTTTGACTCACAGTTATGAAGGTTCCAGTTCAATTGGCACTACTGCTTTGGGGCAAGGCAGCTGCTCTTTTCATAGCCAGGAAGACAAAGGGACAGAGGTCCCACAGTCTCCTTCAAGAGCTTGCTTCCAATGACCAAATGCCTACTGTGTGGATTGTCTCCTAAACATTTCACCATCTCTCAATAGTACCAACGTGGTGACCAAGGAGGACCTTGGGGGCATGTTTAAGATATAAACTTCCTTTAAGGTTTAAGATGGTAGTGGTGCATGCTTGTAATTTTAGCATTTGGAGAGAGGCAGAAGCATGGCTACAAGTGAGGCCAGTGTAGCATACATGAGTTTCTAAGCCAGCTAGGGTCACACAGTGAGATTCTTGTTCAAACAACAGCAATGAAAACTAAATTAATTGACTGAACTATTTTCAGAAGATAACAAGGTTCATGCCCTAACTTCTCCTATCAGCTAAAATGAGGGAGACAGAGAAGAGATTTGACAAAAAAAAAAAAAAAAAAAAAAAAACAACAACAACAAAAAAAAAAACAAAAAACAAAAAAAACAGCATAGTAGATCCAAATCAGAGCTCTACTCTGTCTAGCAGTACAGCTTTGTTAAGTTGCTCACCAGGCCCTTGTCCTCTGACCTGTAAAATGATCAGTCACAGACCAACCTTGTTACACTCTAGTGAGAGTTCACCAAGTTAGCCATGGTTGTTATTTCTTGAGTTCATTGGTTTTTTAGTTATGCTCTCTCTTCTGATTAGATGACTATGAAGTCATATCTTAGTCAGGAGAGAGAGAGAGAGAGAGAGAGAGAGAGAGAGAGAGAGAGTCTCCAAGTAAATTCAGCCTCAGAATTAAGCATTTCCTTGGTACTGCTCAAGGTCAGCTTCAGAAATGAACAATTGGCCATTCTCTGCATGTCCTGAGTACTAGGACAAGAGGGAAGGCTCTTAAATGGTGGCTGAGGCTAACAGGTAGACTCCCTACCTCCAACAATGTGGAATCTCCTTGATGAGTTTGAAGCAGAGCCTAGGACTAGCAGCCACCTTATGCTAACTACAGAGAGCTACCCTAATTGACCTGATTCCTTGTGTCCTGTCTACCACAAAGAGTCCATTGCCAACTTTAGTAAGTTGGTCTTATTTAATTAGTATTAAATAGATTTAATTCCATAGGTCCCAGGTAAGAAAAGGTTCATCTTCAATGGTCACTAAAAAATTAAACATAGAATTGGAGTAAGACAAACTGCCTTGAGGGGCCATGACTATGGGTATGGTATGTTTGTTTACATGTGACTTCGGGCATCTTTCGGGTCTCTCCTCTCAACTGAGTGAAGTACTCAGCAGCCCAGCTACTCTAGCTGCCTAGTTTTCTCTCTAAACCTCAGTGTGGACATCCATACACAGGAGGGAATGCCAGTTTTTTTCTTTATTAAGGTTGTAATAAGAGTTGATACAAGCATGTAACTTACTGTCTAGCTCACAGTGGATTCTCAGTCATAATGCTACTTGTAATTAACTTTCTAAAATGTGGTTTGAAACAGCAAACTAATACTTTATCTAATCATAAACCCCAAGCATTAAAGACTTAAAAAATGCCTCAGTACAGATATTCCCTGGGAAAGGATTTTTATCTTTTATTTCTCAGTTCACCCTCCCAGTTAGCAGTCTGCTAAATAAGATTCTGAATGCTCACCTCCTAGACCAGGCCTTCACAGAAAACCCTCTCCTGGGTCTAAACTACCAACACAATCTGGAAGAAAACAAATAAAGCTTTACTGATCACAGTTGATTGCTTTGAGAAATAACACACTGGCAGGGTTCAGTTATTTCCTCCCTTTCCCCAGCAGCTTGGCTTGGGTTAGATAGAGCTTCATTATGGAATCTGACTGGGCTGGACTCTGGATAATACAATCTTCAGGTACAAACAACCTGGAATGCTTTGGGGAAAGACCTCGCCTTGTCTCCAAGCAGGGAATGGAGGCTGAGAGACCCAGATTTTCAGTTTTGAATGACCTTGATTAGTTCCCAACAACAAAACATCTGTTTCCAGTGACCTTGACTGGCACATTTCAACAAAACAATTGCTGATTATGGAATCTCATTCTCTCCCTGACTAGGTGACTTGGATCTACTCTTCTCTATCTGGAAAGATCATTGCAAGCAATGTCTGGGACAAGAGGTGCCAGCCCTGCTTTCACTAAGGAGTGGAGATTTAATGAGTTTGTGTAACCATCGTCTTAAATTTTTTTTTCTCTTTGTTTCAACACATTTTCTTTGAGCAGGAGCTGTTGAGGCAGCTCTACCCACTGTCCAGTTTCCAAGATGTTTGTGACAAAACAAGAAGATATCTTTATTGAAATGTAAAAGTGGGCTGTTCAAATGGCTCAGTAGGTGGAGGTACTTGCCATACAAACCTCTCAACTTGGAGCTCTGTCTCCACAACCCACTTAGGTGGAAGGAGAGAACTGACTTCTACAAAGTTGTCCTCTGACATTCACTTGTGGACTGTGACACACACACACACACACACACACACACACACACACAAACACACACCATCACCACCACTACCACCTCAAACACATACAAAAAAGCACTCAAAACACCATCTCTCAGGATCAGTAGATGTCTGTGTGTTTTCCAGTGAGTTGGTGAGGAGGTAGGATATCCAGGGTCATCGTATCGTAGAAGTCTGGTTTTGGGGTGGGGGGTAGGGGGTCCAGTAGACCTTCACTGCCACCTTGTGGTCACCTGGGACCCCAGAGGGTCATTTTTCTGGACTGTCTTGCCTCACTGTTTTTGGCCGCCAGCCTGAAACCTCTCCTACTGTGTTTGGTGTTGTTTCAATGGATCTTTTGTTATGGTTTTTCTTACCAGTGCATTTTAACTTTAGGGGGCATTGTGGAAAGCTAGCACATTTCTATATTCTGAAAAAAATATCTGCAGGGAAGAAGAGGTCAGGATCCATGAGGACTCTTTAAGGTGAAATGGCTCAAAGCCTTGCAAGGTTCCTGCTTTTTCAGGCTGCAGCCAGTCTCAGCTGCAGCAGAGATTCTCAGGGCAGAAGGCAGGCCCTGGGGTAGCACCTGTCTTTGCTATCACCTGATCAATTGGGGAAGTCAGGACAGATGAGGATCCGTTTATTATCTCACTTACCACCGTCATCTGTGGTTCAAATTAGTTCTCACGTCAGATTCATCAGATTCAATACCATCAGCTGAAATACGAACGGTATTTTTCAGCGCAAAAAAATGACTTTCAAGGCATGTATTATGGGAAGGATTATAATAAATTAAATGCCTAAACTGGCAGAGTGCAAACAATTTTGACTCAGATCTAAATGTTTGCACTGGCTGTTTAAACATTTAATTTGTTCCAATGGAGGTAGCAGCACAGACTAAGCATGTTAATTAAACTCGGGCTTTGGCAACGTGAGTCATCCCATGGACACAGAGCGTGACAAACCAGGATGGAGGAAGCCATTATGGGTGGTTTCCTCATTCTCCAAATGAACACTGTACGTCCTTGGACCCTGCAGACATTAGTAATTGTTAATGAATCGTTCCATCTTTCTGAAGTGACTTTTAGATGATGCTGTGGTACTGTCACTCTGGGAAACAACTTTGCTAATTAAGTTGCAGGATAGTTCATCAACTACAGATAATTGGTTAAAGTGATTATGTGGATAATCTGTTTCATGTTCCATTAAAAGTGGAAAATGTACAGAGGAGGAGGTATAAGAATAATATCTCAAAAGGCATCATGCCCAAAACAATCGCCTTCACTGCTCTCAAATCACCAGAATACCACCTTCACCATCACCACCATCAACACCACCATCAGCACCATCATCGCACCTTTTGGGGCAGGGGGAATGCCACAGATTGGTACAACACGATGCTGGCTAAGTCTCCGTCTTCTCTAAGTTCCAGGTTCCTTTGTAAAATGAGGGCATTCTTGTGCTAAGTTAGGGCTAAGTGATATATTCCCCAAATGCAGTGATTTAAATAGGAAAGCAGTTCTGCGTAGAAGTATCTCAGGTATTTGGGGCTAGCAGGGGAGCACTCCGTTCTCTTACTACAAAGCCTTTGGTAGCTCCCCAGTGCCTGCAGAGACAAGTTCAAAGCTGCTCACAATCTGACCCCGGTCTACACTTCTAAGTTCACCTTCCTTAGCCTGTCTGCTTGCATCTGTCTCTAATGTGCTGCTCCGCCCACCTGGAATGCCCATCTCTCTCACCCCACACTTTATTCTGTCTTTATGATCTACATTCCTTCAAATGCCCCTTCTTAAATCTGTGTAATTATTCCCCTGCCTCTGGCCGACCCCTGTTATAGCATTCATTGTCTTTTCCTTTGAATTCTGATATTTTTGACTCTGTGTTCAATTTCCTTTGTTATTTATACAAATAGCACTCATGTTTCTGGAGACAGAAAACTGTATATTATTTATGTTATTACAAATAATATTAATTATATTATATTAATATACAGAGAACTATATTATTTACCTCTTGGGATTTTTTTTTTTAAAAGACAAGACTTCATGTATCTCAGGCTAACCTCAAACTCTGTGTAGGTGAGGATGACCCTGAGCTTCTTACCGTCTTGCCTCTTCCGCATCTGAGTCCTGAGGTTACCAGTCTAGTTTATGAAGTACTGGGGAGCAAAGTTGGGGCAAAATGTTCTTCTCAACTGAGCTACATCCCCAGTCTTCACAGTATTTATCTTTATCCCCCAGTTTCTCTTTTCTTCCTTCTTCAATATCTAGCATTGATCCTTGTGCAAAATAACAGGAATAATAATTAAAATTAAGATTAGTTGAAAAAGACTGTTGAACTAAATGCGACAAAATGTTGTTTCAGAAAACCCAGTCATCAAATAGCAACCATTGCTAACTCAAGGGGACAAGCAGGCCATAGGTCATCCATTGGAAAATTCCAGATGTGGATCAAGACAGTTCCAATTAGATTTACATCCTGTGCTAAACTAAGAATAGCAAACAGAAATAACTCCTTGGGCCCCATATCCATGTGGAATAATGTGCCACCCAGGTTCATTAGGAAGGCAGCCTTTCTGGAGATGGCCATGGTTTATTTTTAAAAAACTTTTATTCATGGAGATGGAGAGATGCCTCAGTGGTTGTGTGCTGGCGGCTCCTTTAAATTTCCATAAAGCAGCTCACAACTGTCTGTTACAGGGGATCTGACGCCTTCACACAGACATACATGCAAGTGAAACAGCAAAGCACATTAAAAACCAAACCAAACCACCACCACCACCACCACAACAAAAAACCCTTTGTTCATGAACCATGTGGAAAAAAATAGGGTTACCTAGATACATGCACACGGACATTGTATACAGTATCATATCACTTAAGTCTATCTCTATTGGTGACATTTCTGCTTCTGTTCCTGACCTTGCCATGTTAGATCCAAGAGTGGACTGTGTGGCAGGGGTTCGTTTAAGAGGGTAATCTTAGATTATGGGGTCACATGAAGGTGGCTCAGAGGTTGCAGCCATGCTTGGCTTTCCTGTGCCATTGGGGAAACTTAGCACCTCTTCTCAAACCTCATTCTTTTCCTTTGCACAGGGGGCAGCTACACTCTTCTCTTACCGGGCTGTTTGTGTGGATGCTGGCAGCTCATTAGTGTGGAGCTTTGAAAAGCTCATGGGACAGCCTGTTGGGTACTGTTGGAGGCCCACCTCAGGTTTCTGAGACTGGATATTAAAGCCATGCGTTCGCTTGCTCCATTCACTGAGCCCACACCAACCGAACCTTGGTTGTATTTATAACATTGCGGTTTAGAAAAAAAAAAAGAAATTAAATTTGCTTTTTCAAATTTTGCAGATAAGCTATGAGTTCTTCTGCTTGAACAGAGTTTGAATCATAATTTAGTTAATGTCGGGATGGCTGTAAACCTAGTGAAATTGAGCAAGGTGAAGGAAAGGAGAAAGCTGAAGGGTGAGACCCGTATGGCTTCACGTATATGCCTGGCAATTTCCTTTCTTTCCCCTCTATACCTTTCAATTCTCGTGAACACATAAGCCTCTCTTCCTCTTCATTTTGACAGATCTGGTCAGGTGGCATTAATGGCCCTGAAAGCTAAGACGGGTGTTGAATCTGTCACCCCGTTCAGAAATCCTCAGTTCTCTATAACTGTCATCCTACAGCTCCCCTGTGATTGGGACTAATCTAGCTCAAACTGGTGAGGTTCAGAACATCTGAGTGGATGTCTCCCCTCACCCTCCCACAGGTTCCCATTCAACTTACTTATCCCAGAGCAGCGTGAGCTGGGTTCCTCCCTCGACGCAGCATCCTATGCATCAGGATAACGCAGTTACCAGCAGGGATGGCGTGGTTGTTAGAATAGGTTGGGCCCCCATAGACTTGATTTGAATACTTGACCATAGAAAGTGGCCCTACTAGGAGATGTGGCCTTGTTGGAGGAAGAGCGCCACTGTGTTGGTGGGCTTCGAGGTCTCCTACGCTCAGGCTCCGCCCAGTGCGGAAGACAGTCTTTTTCTGGCTCCCCTTGGATTAAGACGTAGACCTCTCTGTTCCTCCAGCACTATGTCTGCCTGCATGCTGCCATGCTTCCCGCCATGATGATAATGGACTGAACCTCTGAAACTGTAAGACAGCCCCAATTAAATGTTGTCCTTTTAAAAGTTGTCTTGGTCATGGTGTCTGTTTACAGCAACAAAACCCACAGCTAAGACCGATGGGCTTTGCTCAGAGGTACCTGCTGTGTATGGACATGTTGCGTTGTTTCAGGAAGTTGAGGCTTCAATCTAAGAACAAACCATAGCACCGTTATGAGTGAGGGAGTTTTGGAGAGGTCAAAAGATTTTCAAGTGCGTCTCATAAGCCATTCCCTGTGACTTAGGTTGTGCATAGAATATCTAAAAATAGCATCTGATCACCACCTGGCAAAGCTGTTTTCTGCCTAGGACATGTAAAAATCAAGTCATGTCAAATCAAATCAAACACAGGCAGTGCAGCTTGGGATGAGGAAAATAGAGACCTGCAATCTGCCATGCCACAGGGTGTGGATAGGGTAAGATAGGCAGGTCACAGACCTGCCCTCTGCCCCATGACACTCACAGAAATAAACACAAAGAGTCCACCCACCTCCATGTAGTACAGTGTGGGAGGAAGAAGACAAATAGACCGGTGAAGGGCCATGCCACCCATGGTGCAAGTGGGCTGTAGACACCCACTTGCCAGAGGATATAACCCTGGGTCTCATCAGCTGTGTAGGCAGCCTGCAAGTGTGACTAGGAGGTGCACAGATGGGAAAGAGAAATGGAACAGCTTGAGCATCATGAAGATGAAACTGGAGACTCGAGGGTGGAGAGGAGTTGCCTTTGTGAGTGCCCAGCCCTGTAAACAGCCTGAACTGCAGCTGAAGGCCATGTCTGGGTCCATGGCTATGCAGCAGCAGGGGTCAGTGCTGGGACTTCCTTCGTGGATATCCATTTAGGTCCAGACCCAGGGCTTTAAGTTAGCCCACCCCAAAATTTACGTAATCTGTGAACAGTTAGGACTCATGAAAGGGCCAGTTCTACTGGCCCAAAGCTGCAGGATCTCCATGACCCAGGGCAGCAACGGGATTACTGGAGGAGACCTGGAGAGAATGCAATAGTGATGGTGTCACAAAAGCTGACACCATCCAGTGGCTTCTCTATATACACATGGAGTCCGTCAAAAGCTATTTATTTCTTGTAACTGGAGATAATTGTGATGTCTAATGTCTTTGTTTTTTATTGTCGTTCTTCTCTTTTTAGCTTTTTGTGAGTTCACAAGCACACAAGTCCCACTCATCTCTCTCGCCCTTGCAACCTCCTCTTACTCCCCAGAAAAAATAGAAAACATATCAAAATAAGCACAGAAAACATCTCATTGTGAAAGCTGTGACATGTCACAGTGTGTCCCACAGTATACACCTCTGTCCACACATCTTCACTAGTGAATACTCATTGTAATGAGTCATTGGTCTGGTTCCAGATCCCTGGCTTTCCTCCTACCCCCATACACGGGTGGGTGTAGGGAGAAAGAGGAGGAGAACACTGTATATGCGGCCTCAGAAGCCATTTGGTCACAGTTTGTTTAAGTCAGTTTAGACAGAAGGAGAATTTGTCTTACAACATTTAAGAGCAGAGAGGGCTCCCACTGGGCTGAATTCCTCAATCTAAAGCTACCAAAGCTCCCCATGGTTTCTATAGCCTCCTCCAGATGGAATCATTTCCTCTCCTGGTTATCTAAGTGATCCATGTACCAAACACATCTACACCTTTCTTGATCTATAGAGAATCCTGGGCTCCTTTGGAAGCTTTGGCCAACTTTCCCTGGATGGACAGCTCTGATTGATGAATAGGATTAGTCTAAAGGAGATCATTTGGTCAATTTGGTTCAATCAGCATGATCCACTAAGGTGCCAAGTTTACATCCATCATCCTTGGCCAGGGTCTCAGCAGGCATCTGGGAAGGTATTTCTCCAGAAGACAATTTACAGAAGGTAGAGAATGGAGTCTATGGTTCAATATTTAACTCTGGGTTATTTATGAAACCAGGCTGTGTTGGTCTCTCCCAGGCTTTTTGGTTTTGCAGCCCTCTTTCTTTCCTAACTGTGACTGTTTCACTGGTTTGAGGAAGATTACTTCCCTTTTCTTAATAACAGTCTAATAGGAGGAAGGGCTGATGTGAAAAACGTGGGTTCATTCCTGGAGCCTACAATTTAGTGGGGAGACCGACTAAACCAAAAACATCCAACAGTAAACAAAGTAATTACAAGTTGTGTTCTGAAGTGGAATATTGAATGAGATGAAATAGACTAAGGAGGAGGAGACCTGCGTTGGATAACGTCCCAGGAGTTCTGCTCCAGGGACCACATTTCTTACTGGGGTTGGAGGAGGGGAACTGTGGATGTGACCAAAGGCATTTTAGGGATAGGGAAAGAGAGATTGGAGGAAGGTCTGGAGAGAGAGAGAGAGAGAGAGAGAGAGAGAGTGTTTACTTTTAATTTCCAACAATCTGTATGTAACAACTTTTTCAAACAGCACTTGAGGATTTTGTTTGTGGACTCTATTAATTTTGTTGGAAAAGATTAACTATAATACGACAGATATTATTCTCTTGCTTGTTCCAACCAACACTCATGTTACAGATTTATATTAAAGTGAAATAATTTGTCTATTGCCTTGGAGACTGTCTACAGAGCATTTGGTGTGTTTGGGTTTTGGGGGTTGCTAGATGTGGGTTTGGGTCTGGCCTTTTCTTCTTCCCAGATATACGCGACTCTGGACAAGTCCTGCAGCCTCTGTTTCTACCATCAGACATGTGACTCTGGACAAGTCCTGCAGCCTCTGTCTCTACCATCAGACATGTGACTCTGGACAAGTCCTGCAGCCTCTGTCTCTACCATCAGACATGTGACTCTGGACAAGTCCTG
>JADRCH010000099.1:6826746-6869017 GCA_019843965.1 Rhynchomys soricoides | reverse complement strand
GAGAGAGAGAGAGTGAGCTGGGAGGCCCCAAAATTTACTGTGTGAACACTGAAGGAAGAAAGTGAAGACTAACTCAGTCCCATGCTGCAGGCTTGAGGATGAGGTGCGGGTGGGGAGTGGGTGAGGGAAAAGTATCCAGTGGTGTAAGGATCAGGATCCTTGACATCCTTAGACAGACAAAAAGATGGATGGTTCAGTTGGAGAAGAGACAAAACTTGCCTTTTGTGCCTTTGTTTTGATGCTGGTGCTGGTATTCAGACCCAGAGGCCAGCACTGCAAGGTAAGTGCTCTACTTCCGAGAGCCATATCCCCAACCCTTCCCGGCCTTTTTGTTCTATGTGCCACTCTCCCGGGTTGGACGACACCCTCCCATGGTGGTAAGGGCAGACCTTCTTTCCTCAGCTATTGATTCAGATGCTAAGCTCTTCTCACAGACATAGGCTGAAATAACACTTACCAGCTGTATGGACATCCTTAGCCCAGGCAAACTAATACCTCAAACTGCCCTTGGTGATCAATTGTTAGGCCTGGAGGAGACTGAGGAGTTGCCCATCCAGCTCCCACTCTGGGTTCCCACTGCTCCCTCATTCTATTAGCTAGTTATTTCCTTGGCTTTAAGGTTTCCAGTGCCAGGGAATTACCATCTCTGGAGGCTGGCATGATCAGTTGTGAATATCTAGCACCACTGATTGTTTACCATATCTCCCCCAGGAAACATTATTGCACAGATCCCCCTTTTTCCTAAGGTTTTTTTTTTTTAATTCTTTAAAAATTCATTTCACATTTACTTTGAAGAATGGCAGAGCACTGCGCGATTCCCAGTTGTTTAGTTCTTGACGTGTTCCAATCAGAGCAATGTGCAGCACTCCTTCAGCATACTTACATATGGGGTAGTTTTTACCCGAGTTGCCCATGCTCTCTTTTGGCTCCTCCCAGACATCAAGCTGTGTGCTGTGATATGGAAGGAGAAAAGTGAGCTGTTGGTAAGTTTAGATGAGACCGGGCCCTACGTCTTTAGCTCTGAGCCCCATCTTACCTCCTTTTTACTCAGGGGTATTACATGTGTGTGCTTTATGTTGGTGCTGACCGAGGAATCCAGCACTCTGGGGAGAAGGACTGAAGGGTATATTCTGTAACTGAAATACTTTGGGGTAAAACCTGACTGAATCCAAGCATGCTAGAAAGAAAGACTTGGCCCAACATCACATATTGTCTACAAAAACAGTGGTTCTCAAAAGTAGTCTTCAGATTAGCAGCATTAGTGTCACCTGTGAACTGGATAAAATGGGAGTTTGAGGCACCTGTCCCCTCCCTAGTGTATGATAAAGCACCTGGTTAGATTTCTAGTGCTCTACCGTGGCTGGACCCTTCCAGGTGACTGCAGTTTGAAGATGGCTGGTCTGCTCATGCCCTACCCATTTGTACCCACGGGACTTTTATATTACTTCCTTCCTATGAGTATTGGTTGTTTATTGGCTTGTCATAGCCCCCTTCCTGGAGACCAGGCCCCAGCCAAACAGGAAACCTTTTGACAATAAGCAACCCACCCCTCCCCCCACTGCAGAGGCCAACAACTGACATAGAGTTCAAAAGGCTAGCCCCTCACACAGTAGAGAGCCAGTTTGTGCTCTAGAGCTCTGGGTGGGATCCAGATGCAAACTGGAGCCACCACCTGTGTGGAGCTTTCTCTCCTGCCCCACCCTGTCCTCCTTGTTTCTCCACCCTTCCTAGAATACTTTCTCAGTAAGTGATTCTCAGAAGAATCTCCATCCCTACTGCACTTCTCTGGCACCTGACAGACATCAAAATTAAGTGAAGAACGAAAGGATTTCTGAGGTAATTTTAGAGTCCCATATGAACACCTGAAAGTGTTTAGACAACTCTGCAGAATGTGATTCTTGGCTAGCTTTTACATGGATCATAGTTTGCAAGATGGGCTACCATGCACAGCAGGAGGAACACTAGTGATGGAATGGGGACATTTAATTTCGTTAGTGCCAGAAGAGGGCTGACTGAGTCCTTAGTATTCCCAGAGGTGCTTACGCATCTTCATTAGTTTCTTTCCAGATCTCTAGTGAAGGTGGTGATTAACGGCTTTTGACTGATAAGAGGAAGGAATCATGGGAAGGGTAAGTGATGGCTGGGAGCCAGTGACTAAGTGAAATGAGAGTCTACTCCCCTACTCAACTCCACTCCCACCCACTGTAACCCATCCCTTCCTCTGATGGTCTTGTGACATTCAGTAGATATAAATCTTCATCCCTCTAAGAGATACTTTGAGAGAAAAAAATTCTGGGCAGTAAATGTGGCACAATAAAGTTTCAGTGAAACAAGGACTATCATCCAATATTTAGCATAGAAAACGATTTGATGTTTTCATCCACTCTATAGTTTACTGCACTCGCATAGAACAGTGAGGGAATTTGACAGTTATCTGGGTAATAAGAGCTACGTGGATTTAGCAGCAAAACGGGCAAGATTATCCCAAATCTCTATGGATATGTCTTTCTAAACAGGAACTCTCTGGAGCTGTGTCTAAGGAGATACTGCAGCATCAAGACTGGAATAGGGAGAGCTTCATCTTCTGTTGCCAAGGTCCCTTGCACTTGGCCAGGACTGATGCTGAAGTCATGAGGGCAGTCAGGGTGCATGGGATGCTGAATGTACCGAGTGGGTCTGATTTGGAAATGTATCTAGAGTGAGCCTTAGGTAGGAGATACAGTGACTTGTGGATGTAGTCTCTTTTGTAAGATATTTCACCATGACCTTTTGTGCTCTGTGAATACTTCCATTTAGCGAGCACTTTTTGTTGAATTCCTGTTATGTACCAACCAGTGTATCTAGTGCTGTGGATACAGGAATGAAAGACACAGGCAGTCCTTGACTTCCTGGGCTGAAAAGGTAAGACAGATAAGTGGAGAAACAATTGCCTTCAGTTTAGGCCAAACGCTGAGGAAACACGCAGGAAGGAACTCTGCCTTGCTTGGCTGGCAGGCTGGTAGAGTGACCTGGAGAAATTATGGGATAGAAGCATTCTCTAAGGAAGCGATTTTTGAATTGTCTTAAAGAATGGACTCGAGACAGGAAAGGTTGGTTGGGAGAGAGGAGAAGAGATAGAACAGGGTGGAGAGATGGAGCACAGTAGGACTGCAGAGTGCTGTGTGAGGTGGGGATGCAGCTGAGCATCTGAGGGTGAGGAAGGAGACAGAGTTAGAGCACGAAAGGTCTCGGACTTTATCATAAAGTCACAAGGACATTCATCAGATGAATGAGAAGACGGGACTCTGAGAAGATTGTGTGGTAGAAATGTGTCAGGTAGCGTGAAGGCAGGCTATCAATGAAAAGGTGACAGACAGAAGTTAGTGCTGGAATGGAGGAGGGAATCAGTCAAGGTTTATTAAGTAGGGCGTGGGGAAGGATGTCTCATCCTTACCAGACAGACTCTGATTTTAACCTTAGCTAATTTTTTTTAACACTGTCCATCTGAGCTGTGGTAGACTGAACTACTTCTGTAAACCTCACTTGCTCCTTGTGGAAGATGGCTCAGCATAAGGTTGTAAGGATGGGGTGAGGTAATACCAGTGACGGGTTTGGTGTGGTAACCAAATCACAAAGTACAATAAAAATGAATGTGAGGCTGGGATGTAGGTCAGTTGTAGTTACGCCGTTCACAGTTTAAGGTGGAGAGGTAAGACTGACCCAGCCTGGCTTCATTTCACTATGGTGAATAGAATCTTTATGAAAAGCAGAAAAAGTGGAGAGATCCTGTGGCAAGACAGGAATGAGAGCAGAGTCAGCTCAGTCTTTTTTTTTTTTACCAGCCCCTTCTCTTGGGAATGATATGCATGTCTTTTTGGGAATTTCCTGAAATCTTCCCAGGGCAACCCCACCATTGCTCAATTGCCTCATACTAGGTCCTATCTTTTAAATATTTCACTATCTCTTATATTGTTATGTAGGGAGCAAGCGTCCCATACATAAGCCCCTGCTCAGGTTGGACAGCCCCCTTGAAAGCAGAAACTGAAACAAAGATAAGGATTATGGGAACATAAAGATGAAAACTACTGACAGTCCTTTACTTCCCAGTCTAGATGGAAGATAGAGCACACCTGTCCTCAGTTCAGGCCATGCCAAGGAAGCAGGATATACCTGTGACCTTCTCATCGTTGTGACCAATACCAGACAGGAAGAACTTGTTGGGAGTTGACTTACAGGGGAGGGAGGATTTATTTTGCTCAGTTAGTCTTCTCTGGCAGTACCCTCAAAGACACACCTACCGTGTCCTCTTCAATCTCTCAGCTACACTAAATCCAGTCAAGTTGACAGTGAAGATTAATTATCATGCACTAGGGGCAGTTAGTCTACTTGGAAAGGAGTCACAAAAACCATTAATGAGAGGCTGAGGAGAGTGGGCAGCATGGCCTTACCAAACCAGGAGAGGTTCATTACTGGATGGGTAATTGGAGATCCTCAGGGTAACTTCTAGAACACAGGTCAAAATGGGGTTCTTCCTAGGGATGAGGAGACTGGGGTATTTCTGCCAGTCTCTCCTCCCATTGACTGGGGTTGATCTTGCAAATTTTAAATCTCCAGGGTGTTCAGGCTTCTCTGTACACAGACTAGACAAGTTCCAGATGGAGTCTGAAGCTCTAGGTATTTCCCAAGCTTTCAGTGATAGATGTCTAAAATAGACACCATCAAAGCGCAGAGAAGAGACTGCAGTATCTGATATGGACTCAGACATCAGCAGCAAGGATACAGATAGATCATTGTGTCTTCCACAGTGGAGGGACAGGATAATTAAATATCTTTTGTAAGGTAGAACCAGTAGGTCTTGATGAAAAATTGGTTATTAGGTCCAACAAGGTGGCTCAGTTGATAAAGGTGCTTGCCACTAAGTCAGCCAACAACCTTAATTCCCAGGGATCAACATGGTGGGAAGAGAGAACGGATTCCTGAAAGTTGTCCACCTGAAAGTGTGCTGTGGTGTGCATCGGCACATGCACACATATAAAATAAATACATACATAAATAAACAAATGTGTTTAAAAAAGGAAGACGGAATAATAGGAGCAAGAAATAGGAGGGGGTATTACACTCTTAGGTGAATACCTACTGAAAATTAATGGCTGCTGAGGGAAGGTGAATCAATCGTTTCTAGGGATCAGCCCCCTGTTAGGCTTTTTGATCCCAATTGGTCAGACCTAAACACACATTCACAAGCACAACTCTAAATGTACTCAGCAGGTTGTATTTATATAAACACACATGTGCGTATATGGAACAAATTCATCAGAAGAAGGGGCGAAGAAGAAGTCATAAATTCAAGAGGGAGTGTAGGAGACACAGGAGGAGCTAGAGTTGGATAGGAATGTAGTAATTAAAACACAGTACCCATGTATAAAAACTTAAAGAATCAAATAAAAAAATAAGAGAGGGTATGAAAACACTATTCTTGAGTTTGCACCTTCTGAGCTTTATACAACTGCCATGGGGGTAACTCAGGATGAACTGTATCAGAGCAGAGGAGATGATTTTCATTTGGACATGCTGAGGTGTCGGCAATCCAGACAGGTTTGGTTAGCAAATGGGGTTTTTCCTATTTCTGTGTTATACTGTTCAGGTCTCATTTTGACATGTTGAAAAAAAATAAGGAGGTTTTGTGGCATGAGTCTCAATTCTGATAATAAGTGAAGCCCTCTGCATGCCCCAACACCACTGAAAGAGCAATTTAACATGAGGGTTTAAATGTTGACTGGTAAGATAGCTTTGGTGCCTCCTCTTGTCTGCTGTTCACTTACTAGTTGGTTTTGATCCTGCTGGTGAATTTCATTGCAGTTTGTCTTCCAATGAGGAAAGGGAACAATAAACACTCCTTAAGTTACTGCAAAGCTATTGAAAAATCAAGATGGCGTTTTGAGGTCTCTTCTGAGTTGTTGCTGAGCCCAGCGGTCCATCAAGTATTGTCTTACTCTGCTTCAGTTTGCTTTCAAAACTTACTGCATTCCAATTACACTGTTGTTGCTGAGTTTAGTATGAAAGTGAATGTGCTTGCTTTCTAAAATGGAATTTTTAGATGATAAGAGCTTATATTTGCCAAGTGCAATAAGCCAGATAGTTAGCTAATTATAGCACAGTACTCATCCTGATTGTATATATTTCTCTCCGTAGATATATCTTTGCATTTGGAGACATGCATCCTGTTTTCGCTCTATTTCAGAATGCATTTTTCAATAGATGTTGAAACCACTTACAATTTAATCTTCAGAAGTGGTTTCTTTGATGGATATTTTATTATAGGAAGAAGTTTAGGACACCCAAGCCAATGGATCCAGAGACAAAGATATCCAAGAGGTAACATCTGGTTTAGCGTTGTTTCATGGTGACCTTCTTCTTCCCCCAGGGCCATTGCCTGTCCTGGTGCTCACTGTCAGGGTACAGCGAGCTTCCACCTTCAGAGAAATATTTCAATTCCAGTCACAACCTGAAAGGTTTGTGAGTTTGCATTTGGTGTTTGCTTCAGGCATACTTGTTTGTAAACTGTTGGCTACACAGGGGTAGGGGGATGGAGGCAGATCTCTGGTTTACTTGGTGGAAAGCAAAACAGGGTGACAGCAAGGCTAGCTGCCCTGGCTCTACTTCTTCTTTTGTGGAGTGGGTTGGGTTGAAAGTAACAGAAGAGTCTGGCTCCAAAGAAAACAGCCAAGAGGAACTAGGGCAGTATGGAGTGGGACATCACTATAGACTAGACCAGGCTTTATGCTGAATGTTCGGCACACATATTATCTCATTTAACTCAACAAAACATTACATTCCCTTTAATGTGTAACCATTTTAGTTACATTTAGTAGACATTTCTAGAGAAAACCATCCTCATGCTGGGCCTTAGAACAGATCCTCCTCTTCTTTTTAATCTAAATAATTTTAAAGTGTGAATTGCGTGCTTGCTTTGTAAAAACATTGTCTTTTATGCAGTCTTTTCTCAAAGAAAGAATATAATACAATCATAGAGGTTTTTGAATCTCAGATTTTTGGGGAAACAAAAATAACTTGCACATTTCAAAATAAAATCATATTTCTTTCTATCATTATTTTATTTTGAAAATTTAAAAGTTATACTTACCGATTGATTTTGTGTGTTGGGTCACAGATGTGTTAGGATTCATATGGAGGTCAGACAGCAACGTGTAGGAGTCAGTTCTCTTCGTCATGAGATGGGGATGGGGATCAAACTCAGACTGTTAGACTTGGTGGGAAGCTTCTCTATCTGCTGAGCCATCTTGCTGGCCCTCATTGTTTTTGTTTTGAAGGCTCCAATCAGCAAATATACAGAGCCTGCTTTGAGAGTCTTCTGCTGTGCACTTGATAGGACTGACTCGAGAATAAATCTCCACTATCCTGGGATATCTACCTGGGGAATCTATCTTCTGGTTGGTAACTGACAAACAATGGCATTTGCTTTTAGACCCTGAGGACTGGGCAGCCAGCCTGTCAGGTGCATGCGCAGCTCAGTTGCTGGCAGAAACCACTGAACTTTGCACAGGCAGTGGGTGGTGAAGCACTCTGTGCCTGACCTGCTGTTCAGCTTGGAGCTAACAATGTCTTCAATTATGACTTCAACAGGCAGCTTTGAGGGATGCTCTATTCATTACTGTGCTTCACTCTATAATTAGTAATAAAGGAACACAGACACTTACAAATATAAAGGGCTAAATAATAATCAAGCAGTAAAGGCAAGGTATTGTACTCTTTCTTCCAACTGTTTGTTTCTTTCACATCAACAAACATTCTACAAACTTTTCTTCCCTGTAGCTTTCTTTTGTTGAGCAACCTGGCTTTCACTCTCACCCTGGATTCTAATTAGCTGTATGATGAACAATGCTTTGTCGAACTTGCTTATGCCTCAGTCTCCTTATTTGCAAAAATAGAGTCAGCCATAGTTTCTATGGCGTGGAGGCAGTAAGAGAATTAAATTCACACAGAACACTCTGGAGAGAGCTTTGCATATAGAAAAGCTTCCTCAGTAAATGCCAACTCTGATTGTTACCTTCATTTTAATTTTAAATGGAATGAGCACAAGGCATTGACATAGATGGGTTCATGGCTTCTTATCTTTTGCATTTTGAAGACATGGAGCTCAGTCTGGCCTTGAACTCCTGATCTTCTGCCTCCATCTTCCAAGTCCTGGGATGAGAGGTGAGTGCCATCAGGCCTGACTCAATGGCTGCCTAAAACCTTCCACAGCCACTCTCTTCACACCAATGTGTACCCATGACACCATTGACAACTATGGGTAGTATTTTACCAATCTTGTTTCATACAATTCCGCGTTTTGTTTTGTTTTTTTTTTTGAACATGTTAAAGCAAATCCCAGGCATGGACCATTTCATCTAAAATGTGTATGTTTCTTCATCCTTTTTCTTTCTGCAACGCAGGGGAATCAAACCCAGACAGAACAAGCACCCGCACTGTACTATGTCTCCATCCCTGTATCTTTGTGATATTACCATATAAGTAAGCAGTTTTGGACCATCTCTACCTCAAGCCTCATCTCCTAAAGGAATTACTGGGTGCTGGTAAAATCTCTACAGATATTCGCCTAATTAGTGGATGAACCACTAAAATTTAGCTTTCCTTCACTTTTTAGTAAATACTCAATAGCTATTTGTTGAAGGGGTAAGAGAGGGCAGGAACTTTGCATAGTAGCAGATTCAAACAGAGTCATAAATATCTTTACAAAGTCAACAAATGTTTTTAGTTGTTGGGCAAGATTTTGCAATACCCCAAATCCCACAGGCTCAGCATTCCCAGAAGCACTGACAATGCCTGAATAATTAGCTCCTGAAAGGAGGTTTAATTCTGGTACTAAAATTATTTGTGATTGTCTGACTTCAGGCAACTCCATGAAAAGCAATTAGCAGATTCTTCAAATACACGACAAATCCTTTATTACTGTGCTTATAAGTGACAGAGCTTACAGAGAACCAAATGTAATTAAATAACAGTAACTTGAAATCTACCACAGACTCAAGATCTACAAGTTGTTAGACGTGGCAAGGCAAAACTTCTCAAACATTAGGTTGTTTCTGGTGAAAGATAAAATCCCATTAAGCAATTCCAACATGTTTGTTTTTTTGTCTTACAGACAATTCCTTTGGCAGTAACTTCCACTTAGCTTTTAATATATAAAAATATAACAAAATTTCAGTATATACAAACATTACATTACACAATGTACAGGTTAAAAACACTAAGAAAATTGCAAGCCACAAATGAAAGTAAAGCCAATAGCATGATAAGAAAAATTAAATACTGCACACATTTCATAAAAATTACATTAACTACATTTTTTTGTTGTTTGCAAATACCAAACAGTACCAATGTGATTGGAAATAGCTTCCAACAACTTCGTTTTAAGGCACATCTTGCATATTTATATATACAACACTGAAACCGGTCAATAACTTAGGGAGGTCGCAGGGTGACCTGTATATGTGTGTGAAGACATGCAGGATAAGATTACACATTTTCATTGGTTCCCTTCTTCGGGGACACATATCTGCCACCAGGAGGGGACTCATAGAGGGGTACTCCAATTTCCTGCAGGTCTGGGAGCCTTCCTGGACGGGGAGGAGAGAGTAAAGTGACCGTCCTGTCATAGTCTCTATGAAGTACTTTCTCATAGACGCTCTGCAGCCCCACTGTCTTGGGGAGCTGGGCCTGGTAGTAATTGTCCCTGCGAAGAGGATCCCGAGGCAGGGATGTGCTCTTACAGAAGGTTGACATCTGGGCTGGTGGGTGAGGAGGGGGGTGTACGTTGGGTCCGGCACAGGATGGGCTCCAGCAGCGATCAGAATGGCCTAGGATCTTGCACTCAGCAGTGCACGCCCACAAACCTAGAAAAAAAGAGAAATTTCTGAGGTTAGTACTGGTAGGCATCCAACTGCACAATGTTGGCCGGCTGAGTCAGGGCGTCTGGAGAGGAAGACACATGCTTTCCATGAAGATAACTTGACATAATGCCAAATGTAGCTCCTTTCCTGGGAGAATAGCAGCAACAGCAGCAGCAGCAAGAACAACACAAAACGATAAATAGAATACCCTTCTTCCACGTCTAGCATCACACTTAAGGGGAATGGGTCCCCTGAGAAGGATGAAGAAGAACAGGGAACAGAGGTTTTGAATAGGCAAGAAGTTGGCAAGGGAAGGTGGACCTCTGGACTGGGCTGGGGAGAAGCATCCTTACCACTTTGCATATGGTTGATGAGGTCTTTTTTCAAAGCGTCCCCGCTGATGTCTGAGTCACTGTCATTGAAATCACTGTCTCCTTTACCGCTGTCTTTCCCACTGAACTTCTCAGCTTCTCGACCCGAGATGGTGTTGAATGAATGGCCCTTCCAGACTGCAACAGGGGGCGCAGGCTCCTTCCCGAAGCCTGGAGAGGCACCGTAGGGCTGCAGCAGGGAAGGGGTGGGGGGAGGTGTGAGGGTTGGAAAGGACACAAAAAAAGCAAGTGCGACAGGTTAAGCATCTCTCTGTGAGAGCCCACCCTTACCCCTCCGGTCTCCCTTCTCCCAGCCTGTCCGCAGAGCACGGAGGGGGGCGCCCAGCCGAAGGAAGGCCTCACCTCGGCATGCGCGCCTCGGAGCCGCTGCTGCCCCTCGAAGTGACAGGCGCTTTCCCCAGTGGCGCTGCCGCCCTCCGAGCCCGGCACTTCGGCCGCGGCGACCGCGGGCGGGGGCGCGTCGGCCGCGGGGCTGCCAAAGGGCGCTTTGCCGCTGCCAGGGAAGGTGAGCACGTCGAACATGTTGGGCCGGGGCCCAGTTCCCCTGGAGGTCTCATCCGGGGAGCCAGGGGCCGAGGCTCCGCCGCCCGCCGCCCCGGGCCGCTCTTCCCGGAGGGTCCCCCCTTTGCGCACCTCCTTCTTGCGGCGGTTGCAGGTGGTGGCGATGGCGATGATGGCTGCAAGCAGCAGCGTGCAGCTCCCGGCTAACACGATGATGACGATCAGCGGCGTGTCCCACTGCAGCGAAGGCCCCGACGGCGCGAGGCGAGAGCCAGGTGGCCGGGAGTGCTCTGGGCTCCCCACACTGGCAGGCACAGCTGACCCGCCACCGGCTGTTACCACGAAACTGACGGTTGCCGTGGTGGTGAGAGGGGGGCGGCCGCCGTCGGATATGACCAGCAGGGCCTTGAACACGCGACCAGGAGGCTCCTGCGTGAGGTCTCCGGTGAGCACGATCTCCCCCGTGTGGCGGCCTATGGAGAAGGCCTCGCGTGGCTCCTGCTGCAGCAGATCGAAGGCCAGTTCCCCGTTGGCTCCTTCGTCCACATCCCGGGCCTGGATGCGTGCCACAGCTGTGTCCTTGGTGGAACGTCCAGGGACTGCTACTTCTAGGGAGCCATTGGCCGGCGCTGGATTCACGAGGACCGGAGAATGGTCATTCTGGTCCAGCACTCGCACTTGTACTAGGGCATTGCTGGAAAGCTGAGGGGAACCGCCGTCGCTGGCCTGGACACGCACGTCAAGCTGGCGCAGAATCTCATAGTCAAAGCTACGCAGAGCGTAGATGGCTCCGGTAGCCGGGTCTACGGAGACGTAAGTGGACACGGCTTCCCCGGAGCGGCCTACTTCAGCTTCTACTAACCGGTAGGTGACCTGACCGTTGCGACCCAGGTCAGGGTCGCGGGCTGCCACTGTGACCAGGTAGGCGCCTGGAGGGTTGTTTTCGCGGACTGACACCTCGTAGACTGGCTTGGTGAAGATCGGTGCGTTGTCATTCTCGTCACCCACGCGCACAGTGTAGGGCCTGACGGTGCGCAGAGGGGGCGCGCCACGGTCTTCGGCCACCAACGTCAGGTTGTACTCTGCGATGCGCTCCCGGTCCAGAGATGCGGCGGTCACCACCAGGTAGCTGCCCGCATAGGCCGGCTGCAGCCGAAAGTGCTCGTGCCCGTAGAGGGCGCAGCGCACCTGCCCGTTGGAGCCCGAGTCCCTGTCCGAGGTGCTGACCAGTGCCACTAGGCTCTCGCGCGCCGCCCCCTCTGGCACCAGCGAGGTGACGCCGGCTTCCTGTGTCCCAGACCCAGCCGACGAGGCCGCGTCCGCTCCTCCGAGTGCGGCGGCAGCGGCGGCGGCGGCGAAGGGCGAAGTAGCTGGAGCCCCCGGGGCGGCCAGAGGGGTGATAGAAATATCAGGAGCGTTGTCGTTGACGTCTCGGATGCGCACGATGACCTTGCAGGTGGCTGTCCTGGGTCCTGGGCCTCGGTCTTGGGCCCGCACGTCCAGCTCGTAGGTGTCCTGGCGCTCGTAGTCCACCTGCCCAGCCAAGGTGAGGCGGCCAGAGCGCGGGTCGAGCCGGAAAAGGTGGCGGGCTTCGGGAGGGGTGCGGGCGCCGAAGGTGAACACAACGTCGCCGTTGGGACCTTCGTCTGGATCGGCAGCGTCCAAGTCGAGCAGCAGCGATCCCGCAGGTGCGTCCTCGGCCAATTCTACCTCGGCCACCGCACCCTGAGGGAAGGCCGGGCTGTGGTCATTGGCATCTAGCACACGCACGCTGAGGGCTGCTGTGGCGGAACGCGGCGGTCTCCCGCCGTCCTGAGCCACCAGCTCCAGGCTGTAGGAGGCCTGGCTCTCGCGGTCCAGCTCCTGTAGCAGCACCAGGTCCGCACACTGGGCACCATCCGCGCGCGTCTGCAGCTCCACGCGGAAGGGGCTGTGTGGCTCGGCCAGGCGTACACTCTGCAGCCCGTTGGCACCCACGTCCTCGTCCACGGGCACCTCCAGGGGGATGCGAGTGCCTACCGGAGCACTCTCTGAGACCTCCACCGGGATCTGGGCTCGGGGAAAGCGGGGCGCGTGGTCGTTTACATCCCTCACCTCTACCTCCACGTGCACCAGCCGGAACTGTTCCTGCGAGAAGCTGACAACATCGAAGGCCAGCACGCACTGTGGGGACTGGCCACACAGACGCTCACGGTCCAGGCCTGCATCCCCGACGGTCAGCTGCCCGTCGCCCTCGCGTACCCGGAGCAGTGAGCTGTTGAATTGCTTCATCAGGCGGAAGCTTGTGTCTCCAGACACTTTCATGTGCAGGTCTTCTGCAAGGGTCCCGATGACTGTGCCAGGGGCATCCTCTTCGAAGGTGCTGTATCGGACTGTCTTGCTCTGGGCCACTGAGAGCACCCAGCAGAGACTAAACAGCTGCAAGGGGAAAAGGCAAGGGCTGCCCCGGTGCTTCACAGGACTCATACCGCCAAGCCCCAACTGCTATTCCAAAAGGCTAACTTAAAGAGTCCTCCCCGGCGTGCAGACAGGAACGTGAGTCTCAGGCTTTGCGAGCTCTGTGCGGGAAAAGTCTCCGAGCTGCAGCTCCGGTTCTGGCTGGCTCGGAGGAAGCGCAGACCCACCCTCACTCGGCGCCTTCACCTCCTTACTCTGGGCTGGAGCTGCGCTGCCGAGCGCCGCCTCCGTCTTTATAGCTGCCGATATGCAAATGACCGGAAGGGGCCAGCCAATGGCCGCTTAGCCATAGCGCTGCTCCTCCGCCAACCACTGACAATCCCTTTAATGTGGAAAGGCTTAGAGGAGAAAATAAGAAAGGAAAATGAGGGATTCTTTCCTTTGTTTTAAAAACTCTAGCTCCATTTTCTGTTAGCACCTTGCTTGTAATGAGTTAGCACTGGGCTCTGAAGTAAACGAAACGGTTGGTTTTGGAAATTGGGCGCCGGGCACCCTGTCTCCTCTGCTCGCCGCCGGTACTAATCGGGAACTAGCTGGGTTTCTCTTCAGAAGCTCCGGATCTCACATCTTACCTCCTCCGCCTCTTTATTTTGCATTTTGAAGGCTTCCAAACTTGCTCTGGGGAGCGAGGCTCTGTTCACCATCTCCCCCAGCTTCCCACGGTGCTGAGAATAATCTGTCGATGAAGAAGAGTGAAGGATAGAGCAAAATTGATTTTATTCAAATTTGTGTACGCAACTGTGTTTTGCTCCTGTGAGCACCGGTGCCACTTGCCTTCCAGAAAAGAGCCCTACTATACACGTTAGTATGCATGTCACTGTTCAAATGGCTTTCTTAAGCCCTAGGTGCTAGCAGGCAAGGAAAACAAAGTTCCAAATAGGATTTAGCATAAGCTTGAGGAGATTTGGAAAGGTTTCAAAGATCAGACTGTATCAAAGGCTTATGAAGCCCTCGTTAGTAGTGGAAATAGAATGGCGTGGCAGGCGATCCCATTGGAGGCCCCGATGTCTGTATTATTTCACTATGACAGGCTGGGGAGGGGGGAGAAAGTTGAACAGTTTCCACAGTGGAGTTGGGCTAACTTGAATATAATGAGCAAACACCACATGTATCCACTATGCTCTTCTATTCATCCTCAATCACTGCCATAACTCGCAGGCTAAACGGTGATGGGCGCTGAATTCCACACAATGCCCTGTTCGCATTAAAGTGCATTTAGAGACCTTTTTCCTCCCGATGCCTTGTTCCGCCTATTTAGAGGATTTGCTTTCTGTTCTAATAGGGCCTCTCTGGAAGCAACACTCGCCCTGTTCCAGAAGAACAAAATCACAGCGTGACGTCGAAACCTGGCAGGAACCTGGGGTAACTTAACCATCTGCCTATGAAATTGTGGAACTTCAGCACTGCCACTTCCTCTGAGTGGGTCCTCGCGGCCTCCATAGGCATCTCTACTCCCGGAGCTGAAGGACAGGGAGCAGGGAGGGAGTTGTGCCAACCTGGAACAAGACTGATTCTTATTGATTCTTACTGAAGGATTCTATTGAACAGGTGATGTAAATACACAGGAAGCAGGAAGAGTTACAAACACAAGTCACACATTTGGAAAAATAAAGAAGACAATGAGTGTGCTAAGCAGGTTGCATTCAGCCTATATTCTTCGGAATCTGGACCAGGCTCATACTGTAAGGTCCTTTGTAGGTCTCTTCCCTTCAGACTCATTTGGGATGCTTTCAGAAGAGGAGCAGCGTTTGCCCAGAGTAGGGAGAGCACCTGAGAGCTGGGGCCGGGTGGACAGTGGGTTGGAAGAGACAGAGGGGTGTTTGGAATTACTTGGGAGCAGGAAATGCAGTCTGAGCCATTAGATAACTAAAGCCTTTATGAGGTTGAGGAGGAGCAGTGGGTAGTTGGAGGTTTCCTTCATCTCCTCCACCTTCTAGTCCTGGTACTTGCAGGCAGTGAGCTAGATGTCTGCAGCCACCGAGAAAGATGAGAAGGACAACATTACTACAGAACCCTATCTATTCTCTCTCTCTCTCTCTCTCTCTCTCTCTCTCTCTCTCTCTCCACCTTCCTTTTGTCCTTCCCAAGTACCATTTTAGGTTTTGGCTCTCACCTTGCTTTTGTTCAAGAAATAGTCCCTTGGGTAGAGAGATATATATTCAAAATAATGCTCAGTCTTCTTCGAACCCTGGATCACCCTGATCTGGACCCTAGACCACCCTGACCTGGACCTACACTTGACTGTTGGCTCTTCCGGCTCTTCCAGGCTCACTCCCTCTTCCATTATGGCCTCTCTCAGGCTCACACCAGAACAGGTTCAGAACCCTACTGATGGACAGCAGCCGACCTGGAAACGAGTGTCTCAGGCACTGTGTTACCCAGGAGAGAATGCGGTGGCCAGGACCTGGAGGGAGCATGAGGTGGGATTCGACCAGGATCCTGTAATAGACACTCTCCCACTACTCACACGCAAGTGTCTGGGAGTTGGACTCCAACCTGAGATCCTGGGGAGCTCAGCAGGATGCTAAGTGTGCACTTCCTGTCACCTTCTCCCCCCCCCCCCCCAAAAAAAAAGGCTGAAATGAAGTATTTGGAAAAAGCAAAAAGACAGGAGAGGGCAAGCAAGAAGCCCAGCAGCGGCAGGAAAGGTTGGGGAGATTAGCTCCAGGTTCGAAGACTATTGTCCACTGCCGGAGCCTTGGCCGCTCGGAGGTGGCAGCCCAGGAGGAAACCGGGAGTGGATGGTCGGGCTGGGGAAGGACTGCTGCAACCTCTGTGCAGCCGGTGCTCACGGGCCTGGCGGGCTGGAGGTCCATGTGTGAAGGCACGTGAGTAGGGAGCTCCCGCTGGCCGCCCGCATTAGCCAGATAATGGAAAGACGATTTAAAGCAGCGACTCAGCGGTCACTGCAACTCCCGGCGGAAAAGAAATGTCTAGGGAGGACGAGGTCTGGAGGAAAGTCGGGGAGGGCAGACCGCAAAGGGAGGGAAGGGGGGGGGAGTCCTCTCCCCCGCCCCCAGCGCGGATCCACCCACAAAAGCTGCCCTGATCGCCTGGTTACCATGCCAAAAGGTCTCAAAGGAGCCCCTTTCTCTCGGTTTTAGCAACTTCGCCCGCAACTGTCTCGCAATCCTGAGAACAAACACAGCTCCACAATGGCCGCGTTTTCTCGAGATGCAAATGTCGCCCGCTCGGCGGGCTGGGTTTCTGTCACCGCGCCTAATGCCAGTATTGTGAAGCTCGCGTGCAGACCTCCGGATTGACACAGGCATCACGTGATGGATTAGGGCTCTAGGAAAGTTTTCAAAGCGGCGACAATGGGGGGCTCAGCCTGATCCGTTATCTCCCACAGTTTAGCGGGAAAGAAAATCAGGATATATTCTCATATGTAATAGGATTATCTTTTCCATTTCAAGTTCTGTACGGCATGTAATTTATTTTTAATTAGGATTATATCTGCCAAGAAAGGGAACTAGACTTCGCTGGAAAGCGTAATTCTAAGGATGGATGGAGAGAGGGGCTATTTTCTAACATTTTATCTTTAACAACAACAAAACCCAGGGCCCATGATTTTTCTCCCTACAAGCTCACTTCATTGAATAAATCTCCCATGGTATCCTGTGACTGGTGCTCTGCCATGCAAACAACAGACAAAACTGCCTTTTGCAAAAAATCTCTTAGAATTCCCGACTCTCTGGGTTTTGCTGGGATTGACATGTAGAAATGAATGCAACAGAGCTCTTTTGTAAACTCCAAATGCTTACTCTAATTTTTCTTGTTGTCAAGCCTACCAGAGCGAGTTTTAAACGTTATACCAAACCAAAGAACAGCATAATGTAATTATGTCTCAGCAGTCAAACAATGGGACAATTTTGGGGTGAAGGTAACTGCTGTTTAAAAGATGATTTTGGATTTATCCCAATGCCAGATGCCCCCAAACTCTGGTCCACTTCAGGTCTTGGCCACCAAGCCTTCTGTATGCTTTGTGTGATGGGAAACTCTGGGGGACTCACTTTACCTGGCAGGAAGTAGCACATTGTCTTTGTTATAGGCTACTACTATGCTTGGGTTCCATACCTGATCTGAGGTTCCAGTCTCATCGCTGAGAAACCACTGACATGATGCGCCATTACCTGATCTGAGCACATTACCTGATTTCTTTGTGTCTTAGTCACTTCATCTATGAAAAGGGGCAGGATAATGGAACCTGTTAAGACTGTCTGGAGAACTGTATAAGATGATATACTATCAGCTGGTTAGGAACACAGGTTATTTCCCTTCAAGTCACTGTGGAAAAAATATCAGAGACTATGCAATAGTCATTCTTATTGGTGAGGGATTTGTTTAGGAAGGAGAATGAGAAAGGAGAAAGGCAAGAAAAAGGGAAAAAAGAAAGACAGATCTATTTCTGGTCTGCTTCTTTGCTCCCAATTCTCTGGAAATAATAGATTATAGTGGCACATAGTCTATGATGTATAAGATGACCATGTGAGAATTTGTGTAAATGTTGCTTTTATTTCCTCAGATGAAGTGATGAAGTGAGAGCTGTGTGAATATGTGCCTGGGTTGAGCTCAGAGAGTTTCCTTTTCTGTTCTAACCATCCCTAGGCTGAAAGCTTCTAGCCTCCATATAAGCTCATCTTCCAGCTGACTGATTACATCTGGCTTCTCTTAGCTTCTGACTGAATTGCTCTGCCTGGTCTCATACTAACTTGGGCCATGTGTTCTAGTCTTCTGGCTCCTTCTCGTTCTCTGGCTTGCTCTGTCTTCAGCTGTTTCTGGCTTGTTCTCTCTGTAATCTGTCCCTGTAAAATTTTCCTGGTAAAACTGCCATATATACACACACCACTCACCTCCAATCACCACCCCTGCCCCATCACTGCTCTTAAGTAGCCTCTCTTCCTTTGCTGTTCTCCTGTGAGTTAGTCATATCTTATCTCTGACTCTGTCAAATCTTTCTCTGATTTGTCACTCTGACCCTCAATTAGATGTCACTTTCAAACATGGCTCCTTCCTTCTACAAACTAACCTTACCTTCGTTGTTATGGATGGAAGGTGTGTAGTAAGGTGTGTCTGTATTCCAGCCAGATCATCATACCATAATCTAGGGTGTGGCTCCATTCCAGCCCCATCATATCTTTGGATGTAATTTCTTGCCAGAGTAGCCATATTTCTGGATTAAAATTTCTCTATAAATTTGAGGAACTTTCATGCCCTCTTGTCATTTGAAGGTCTTCTATAGTTGAAATCAGACAATAACTAAAAATATACATCAACCTTTCCCCTACTTAGTTCCATAGAGGTCATCTATCATCACTGAAACCACCTACACACTGTCATTTGATAAGCAGCAACCTCTGACAAATAAGAGACTTTCCTTTCTAGGATTCTTCAGAACAGCAGGTAATCTCCTGGGACTATTCAGAACCAACCTGTGAAAAATGCTTGGTCATGTGTTTCCTCTTGGCATTTACCTGCTGGAGTTGCCACAATAAAACGCTGCCCACCAAGTGGTTAAAACAACAGAAAAATGTACTTTCTTAGGTGTTTGGAGGCAAAATGTCTATGATCAAGTCCAAGGTCTAAGGTTTCTCTCCTTGGCTTGCAGATGGCTGCCTTTTCACATGACCTCATGTTGTCTTCTCTCTACATGCACGAGCAGTCCCTGATAACCTCTTCTGATTTTAATTTTCTCTATAGAGGTCCTGTTTCTAAACACAGCCACATTTTATGGTACTTTAGTGTTGACCTCTCAGATTGTGACTTTTAAGGTGACAAAGGCAATTATATTCTCATTCTTTATTAAGTCTCAGTTCTATGATATGTGCTATGAGAATAGAAATTTAAAAAATCTTGTTGCAATATAAATAAATGGTTTTGAGAAGAGAGTAGAGAAATTTCTTATCTACAGTTTCAAACAGGTAATCAAGATCAACATATTGGCTAGTTTTTATGTCAACTTGACACAAGCTAGAGTCATCTGGTAGGAAGAAACTTCATTGAGAAAATGCCTCCATAAGATTGGGCTGTAGGCAAGTCTGTAGATCATTTTCTTAATTAGTGATTGGAGTTGGAGGGATCAGCTCATTGTGGGTGGTGCCAACCTCTAGGATGATGGTCTTAGGTTCTAAAAGAAAGCAGACTAAAGAAGCCATAAGGAACAAGCCAGTAAACAGAACTCTGCCATCATCTCTGCATCATCTTCTACCTCTAGGTTCCTGTTCTGACTTTCTTTGATAGGGAACTGACTTGGAAGTATAAGCTAAATAAACTAATTTCTCTTTAAGCTGCTCATGTTTCATTACAGCAATAGAAGCCCTAACTAAGACAGTCAACATCAAAAGTCATGTCGATGGCATGCACCTTAGACATGACATGGTGAAAATGGTCCTTTATGTCTATGATCTTCCTTAGAACCAGATAAGCCTAGTCTAATCATGAGAAACACACCTCACAAATCCCAATGGAAGAATATTCTACAAAAACTGATTAATATTCCTCAAAATTATCAAGGTCATCAAAGAGAAGGAGCCTGTGAGAAGCCTTAATAACCAAAAGGAGCCTAAGGAGACACAGTAAAGTGCACTGTAGCATCCTGGAACAGAGAAAGGACATCTGTGGGAGCTGGGGGGATGGCTTAGCTGGTAAAATGCTTGACGTGCAAAGATGAGGCTCTGTGTTCTAATCCTCAACACTGGAGTAAAAGCTGATATGGCTTCGAAATTCTAGGGCCGAGAGGAAGAAATAAGAGAATAGCCAAGACTTTGTAGCCAAAACAGTTTAAGTTCTAGATTCAAAGAGAAATCTTGGCTCAAAAAATAGGGTGGAGAGTAGTAAAGGAAGACACTTGACATCAACTTCTGTCCACAACAACCATGTTTATACACATGCATGTGCACTTGCGCACATAGGTATGTACACACACACATATATAAAAGCACACGTAATTTTAAAAGGGGGAGGGGAACATTTAGGGAAAGGCAATGAAATCTGACTGAAGTATGCACTTTGAATAAATACCCACACCAGTATTTATACCCATATCAGTCATTAACCGTGGCAAAGAGTATGAAGCATTCATTCTATGTTGATGTTCATTCTATGTTCATTCACAATGTTGATGGTCACAGGTGGCTCCCTCCAGAAAGGCAGAATACCTGGAGACATCCCAGGGTCCAAGAATGGTGCTGCAAGAATGCTGTTGAAGCCCAGAGGGAATGAGCACTTGCTTGGGGTTAAGAGGGTACACAGGGTAGCCTTCCAGGAAGAGGTGGCATTTGGAAGATGAATGGAAATAAGGTGGGGGTAAAGGAGAGGGAAAGTGGTGACAGTGAGAAGGGCATTCCATGCAAGAGAACCACCGAGGTGTGCGAAGGGCTGAGGCTTGAGTGTGAGACCCATGAGGGGAACTGACAGGTATAAGAGAAATCAGCTAGGCACTTTATGTGCCATTCTAGAATTTGGGTTTTGCATCATAAAGAGCCGTTTCAAGGATGTTGCTCCTGAAATCAAAAAATAGGTTCATTGGGTTAAAGGAACCTGGAAGAGGAAGTTTAAACTCTCACCTGGAAGAAAAGCATAATGTAACCCAAACTATTTTTGTTAAAGATAAGGCTGAATCCTAAGAGACTCTGGGGGAAGGGAGAATGCTTCGGAGTGGCACCTGCTTATCAATGAGCTGAAGCAGAACATTGGGTTTCCTAGTATAAAATCTTCCCTTCTAAAAAACACAAGCAGTGCAGGAGCAGCTGGCTGTGAACTCCATTTGTTACACATCCTCTGAAGAATGCAGTTGTCTTGGAGCCTCACCTTGGATGTTTAGTTTCAGGGTGGACACACACTAGACAGGGCTGGGAGAGAAAGTTATCATTTGTGATTCAAGTTAATTCTTTTTGGGGATCAACTAGGGTGAAATCTTCAATGATCCCAATATGCCTTGTGTTGGTTATCTATCAAGGACAAGGAGAATGATGAGGTCAGGTGTTCCATAGTTGTTTGTGGTCTTGTGGTATTCTTAAAAGCCCACGGATTCAGTGTAAGGATGTGGGAAGGCTTGGGGGAAAGTACAAATTTTTTTCTGGATCCTCTTGGCTGGAGATGGTAGAGTCCTGGTTTATGGTTTGTGGACATTTTGAGTTAGAATTAAGACAGATTAGATAGCTTAAGCAGAAAATGAGGCTGTAGGCAACCAGTAGAGCTCTCAGTGAGGAGGGCTCTGCTTAAATCGTGCGCTGGAGTTCCAGAGTTCAATAAATTGAATGGATTAACTGCCTTCAGAGACTAAAATGTGTTGCTACAAATTTAGGGTTTCCTTATTAATAAATTTCACAAGATTTAAAAAGACGTAAATCAGAAGGAGAGAGCATTTTTAGGACAGAGAATTTTAATTAATGACTCACATCTCAACCGGAATCTCACCCCCACCTCCCAGAGTCTTTGTTTTGGGTGAGTCCAGGAGACTTCTGACTGAGACCCTGCTTGCCTTTGTGGTTTGAGCTCCCTTGCTCTAAGTGGATCACAATCCACTTTTGAAACGGAAATGAAGTTCACAAGGCAGTCTCAGCATTAAACCCAGAATCAGGTCCAGTCAGGGCTTGGGGTAGCCTGGTGTTATAAATTTCATCATTGATCTGAGAACAGTTTTAGGCCATTGATCTCATGTCACCCAGATGGAGTGATGGCTGATCAACTGCACAGTGACAGGCTGTAGCCTTGGGGGAAAAAAGTGTCCAGATCAGGGGACAAAAAGAGTTGATGGATTAGTTATCAGCTTCCGAGTCCCATCACTCTGGATCCCTTCCAATCACTTTAGAAGCACTTATTTCCAGGTAATTTTACAGTTGTCTTTTCGTCCTTCAGAGGTGCTTTGGTCCATGAAACCTCCCAGGAAATTTTTAGATGAAATCATTCTTACATGTATTGTTTCACAGCCCCCAGAAGTTCTATAACCCCGCAGCGAGCCCCAGCCCTGAAGAGGCTCTTACCTGCTCAGACAGAAATGGTGTCTATAAACAACCATAAGTGTTAATATTAACTGATGGATTTATGACTTCTTACCAGAATGACCTAGCCTCCAGGCCTCAATCATTGCTTGTGTTAATAAATGCAAATGTTGAGAAATGCACAGGGCCAGAAGGGTAGAGTAGGAGATGGGACCCTTCCTGAGTGTCCCCAACCCCACCTGATCCCCACCACATTTTGAGTCCTTGTTTGAGTCTAATTCCTTGTTGACAAATTATGTGTTGGTCCAAGAAAGGCTAGGACACTTTCAGAAAAAATTTGAGTAGGCAAGGTGAGAAGGCTGGCCTCAGGAGATTAGGAGATATGGCAGATCATTTGTGTTAGGGGGTGGACAAAGGCTAAATTCTTCTTGCTTTGGCCCTGGCTCCCTTTTGGTGTCCAGTGTGGGAACCAGAGGTAGGGAAGAATGACCTGCTCCCCTCACTGAACCTCCAGCCCTCCCAGGCGCAGCTGTTCACAGGGTATCAATCTTGCTTTGCTTTAAGAACTTTGTATAGTAGCCTCTAGTCTCAGGGGGCTGAGAAGACGGTTAGATGGAGGGGTCAGTGCTCCCACGGGGAAGAATAATATGACAAACTGTCAGGACATGGCAACTGGGTGACTTCTGTTCCCTCGGTAGCCAGGGGGCCCTGCCGAGCCCTGAATCCTCAATGGCTGGGAGCTGGAAGGAGGGAACAATATCAAATGTGTGACAGATTACACACCTTTCCATCAAACCTACTGGAGGATTTTTGGAATTTTGTAAAAAGAGGGGTGGAGCAGCTTTGCCCAGGAGTGGAACAATGTGAATAGAAGATTTTGGAAGGAGAAATCTATGGGTAAGAAGTTATGGAGTCTACAGGGATCGAGTGAGAAAGGCTGTTTAAGGCAGCCCAGTTAGGAGAAAGGGATTCAGAAGCAGACAATGTAGTCAGAGACAGCCCCTGCTCCTGCTTTTGGAGTCCCACATGAAGACCCAGCTACACAACTGTCACATATGTGCAGAGGGCCTAGGTCTGTCCCATGCATGCTTCCTGGTTGGCAGTTCAGTCTCTGTGAGCCCCTGTGGACGCAGGCGACTTGATTCTGTAGGTTTCCTTGTGTTGTCCTTGGCCCTTCTTCAATCCCCCCGCCCCTCCTTCCACAGGATTCCCCAAGCTCTACTTAATGTCTGACTGTGTACCTCTGCATCAGTTTCCATCAGTTGCCGGGTGAAGCCTTTCTGATGATGATTATGCTAGGCTCCTGTCTGCAAGTATAGCAGAATATCATTAATAGTGTCAGGGGTGCGCTCCTGCTTATGATCTCAGGCTAGCCCAGTCATTGGTTGGCCTCATCCTTCAAATTTGCTCCATCTTTTATCCCTGCATATCCTTTATGCAGGACAAATTGTGGGTCTAATGTTTTGTGGCTGGGTTGATGTCCCAATTGCTCCATTAGAAGTCTTGCCTGGTTACCAGAGATGGCCAGTTCAGGCTCCATATCTTCCACTGTTAGGAGTTTTAGCTAGGGTTAGCTTCATAGATTCCTGGGAAGTTCCATTGTCCTAGGTTTCTAGCTCATCCCAGAGATGCCCCCTCTAGTCCAGTTGTCTTTCCCAGTACTCTCTCCCTCCATCCTCCCCCCACTTCATCTCTCCTGTTCCCATCTCCACCCCTCCCCCACCCAATCCCCTCCTTCCATCCACCCCTATGTCTAATCTAGTTCCTCTTCTCAGTGAGATTCAAGTGTCCATCCTAGGCCCTTCCTGTTACTTAGCTTCTTTGGGTCTGTGGTTTGTCACATGGTTATTCTGTACTTTATGACTAATATCCACTTCTAAGTGAGTATATGCCATGTGCATCTTTCTAGGTCTGGGTTACCTCACTCAGAACGATCTTTTCTAGTTCCATCTATTTGTATGCAAATTTCATGATGTCATTGACTGAGTAATACTCCATTGTGTCAATGTACCACATTTTCTTTATCCATTCTTTGGTTGAGAGACATCTAGGCTGTTTCCAGTTTCTGGCTATTATTAATAAATCTGCTTTGAACATAGTGAGCAAAATATCCTCGTGCATAATCTTACTGCAACTTGATAGTCTATGACTGGTTGATCTCCATGGGAGGCCTCCTCTTTCTGAGGAGAGGGGAAGCAGGGGTAGTTAAGATGGGGAGGGGAGAGAGAAAGAGTGGGAGGAGGGGAAGAACGGAAAGCTTTGATAGGTGAGTAAATAAATAAGAAATATTAAAGAGTGCTTTACCCAGGATAATTGCATAAGTCAGGACGGATCAAGTTATGCGTTCAGAACAACCAGCCTTCCCAAGCTTTAGTAACTTCAAACAATGGAATGTTCATTCTAACCCTGTTGCTTCATGGGGGTGGCTGTGGGTGGGTGTGCTGTAGGCTTCCTTAGTTGGAAACCTGCGCTGATGAAGAGGCACCACTTAGAACTTGGTCTTTGTTGGTGCATTGTTCATGGTGTTGATATGGCCAGTTGTACATTGGCTTTTAAATTTCATGCTCAGCTACAACCGAGAAAGTCGGTTTCTATTTCTTTGTCCATTTAGAAACCTTGGTAATGCAGTGCAAAGCTCATTGGCCTTTAAAGGGAGCTTGAGGAAACAGATCAGCACCATTGAACAAAACCTCAATGAAGCTGAGGTCTAAGACAAGTGCTACGAGCTTGCCTCTCTTCCTCAGGTCTTAGATACGTCATCTTTCCTATCCCTTTCCTTTCTCATTTTTTTTTCCTTTTTTTAAGTGGCAGAAAATGGCAGTTGTGAGAAATGCAACTCAAAGGCATATGTGCCTTGAAATTCATGGAAGGTCAGAAATAAATTAGAAGTGTCCTCATGTGACACATTCTTTAAAGTAGAGGCTAAATTACAGCTTCAGACTAATTAGTGTGAGGAAATCTCCGGAGAGTGAAAGATTGAGTATTGGTAATGGGATTACATGTCCTCTTGCTTGTGCTTGGGGAAAACGTGCATAAAGCATCTTCATTAATCACAGTCTTAATGGCTTTTACTTTTAGCACCATCAGCCGACCACCAGGATCAAAAACATTCCACTAAGCAACTTTCAAAGTGTTCAAGGAGGTGGTGCAGAGTGCTTTGTAGTTGGGTTAAGCCATCTGCCTTTTAAGATTCTAGAATCACATGGACAGAACAATTCCAGGTAGCTAAACAAATACCAAGCGGCTCATGATATAGACAATGATTCATTTTAAGGGCTGAGGGATAAATGCAGGTTTTTGTTTTAAACTTTGTTTTTGCGAGGTAATCAGTAGAGAAGGGGCCATGAGCCATACTTTGGAAAAATTCACCTTAATGATAGATTATTCACATGGGTAGACACCAGGGCATAATCACTTGCCTTATATCTTGTATACTGTGATCAGAGGAAAAGGCAGACACACTCTGTTTACTTATAGAGCATTTGCTCTGCATGCCTGAAAACCTGGATTTGGACATCTCAGAACCCATATGTAAGCTAGAGACTGTAGTAGTTATCTGTAACCCCAATATTACTATGGTGAGATGGGAAGCAGAGACAGGAGAAACCCCCAGAAGCTTTCGAGCTAATTAGTCTTGAGAACAGCACAGTGGCAAACAAGAAAGAACATGCCTCCAGGGAAATGTGGAGGACCGACACCTGAGGTGGTCCTCTGACCTTCACATGAGTTCCATGGTTCTCATACACAAACATGGACACACATATATCAACAAAATATTAATGAAATAGAGGTTTGCCTATGAAAGAGGATCAGATTTAGGAACTCATTTAAGAAGGGGAGAAAACATCTTTATGACTTCCCTGAGTGAAGAAAAGGACTGTGTTGGGCTAAGCACTGGGTGTGGAAGTAAGGCTGGGACAGGGACAATTGCCTTTCTACATACCCCGAAGATCTACTGTAGCTGCCATTTTCCAGAAGAGCTGAGCTTGGAAGACCTCTGCCCACAGACAAGTATTATTTCACATCCTTTTAGGAACTAGGCAAGACACACGGGAAATATGAGACAGTACTTAAATGTAGACTTTAGCGAGCTGAAGGAAGCATGGGGCATCATGCAGGTGTCCTAGTCTAAACACATTATTCTGAGTTGGTTAAATGAAGTGGATAATTCTTACTTTAACTCTCTCAGAGTTGAAATGAGGGGCCTATGTCTGTATAGTTATGAACTATAGAGCATTGTAAGCATTAAGCTACAGTGCTAATGGAGATACTGAAAGTACAGGGACACCAAGCCAGCGTTACAGAGGCAAAGGGAGAGGCAGTGAATAGTGAGCTGAGGGAAGAGGAGCAGGAAGGCTAGATGGACCCTAGGTCTGACATCCTTGGGAAAGTTTTGAGGCATTTGAATCAAGGTGTAGTGGGAGTTGCTTTTTTAAAAAAATTTGTTTGTTTGTTTGTTTGCTTTTTTTTCTGCACTGCTTGGAGCTCTTGACAAGTCAAGTCGCAGGTGTGCACACACCCAGGAGCTACCTCAGATCAACAAATGGAAAACACACACACACACACACACACAACACACACACACACACACACACACACACACACACGCACACACACTCCAGTTAATCTTAAAATGCTTTGACTACCTCAATGACTGGGCACTCCCGAACCTTCCCCTGCTATCCCAGGCCCAATTGGGGAAATGGTGGTCACTTCCCCGAAAACTCAAATGGCTGGTTGGCTTTATCTCTGGCTGCTACCTCTACCCCTTCTTCTGGAGCCCTCCTGATTCTCCCTGCATCCTACCCAGGCAACTCTCAGTGTCCTGCCCCATGCTTAGCCATTGTCCACTGGAATATTTATTGCTAGCTCAAAAACCAATTGGGGACAAGGACCTTTGGCATCTGGCCATGAAGAGTCAAAGCATTAGCACCATTCTCCAACACCATGGAGTAGGAAGTAGTGATAGAAGGAAAAAAAGTAATGCTTAGTCTCCTGGGGATGGAAGAGGGTGGATATGGAGTAGATCGCAGATCATTCACTGGTTTACACCAACTTCTTAGCCTCAAGAAGCCAAAATTAAATAAATAAACAAACAAACAATAGTTGTAATGAGTGAATGGACCATCAGCAATAAGGCTCATGAAAAGTCAGGCATGGTGGTACATACCTGTAAGCCTAACACTTGGGAGACTGAGGAGGCAGAGTTCAAGGTGAGCCTAGGCTATCTAGTGAGTCCCAGGCCAGCTTGGGCTACACATCTCTACTAGCAAAACCACAACAACATAAAAAGAAGTAAGACCCTAACAAACCCAAAAACACCTGAATACCATTCCCTCTCTGAACAAAGAGGTTCTTTGTTTGTGTCAAGATTGGGGATCTTCTGAAGTAACAACTCCCAGCTTCCTTATTTGCTTGTTTTAGGTGAAGAGGTGTCAACCATGTGTTCCTTTTTAACATGTCTGAGATATCTTCCAGTTATTTTTAACGAATGTGTACACTGGTAAAAGCAACCAGCAGCGCAGATACAATGTTGGAAATTGAACCTAACACTGGCATCTCAAGACTGTTCAGGCAAGAGTCTGGACCTTGGACAGCGCCACCAGGTCCTCTGAAATGGAGCGAAAAGGATGCAGACTGGAAAGATATCCTATCTGTTCTGCTGGCTCTGGAGTCCATAAGTGGTGAACCATGGGGTAGTGGGAGGTTTTTTGTTTGTTGTTTTTTGTTTTGGCTGCATCACTTTGAGCTCCCGACAAGTTGAAGGCGAGCACACACCCGGGAGCTATCTCAGATCAAGGAATGGAAATCTCTCTCTCTCTCTCTCTCTCTCTCTCTCTCTCTCTCTCTCTCTCTCTCTCTCTCCCTCTCTCTCTCTCACACACACACACATGCTTGAGCACAACCCCCCCCCCACATGCACACAGTGGTTCCTGTTTCTTACAGTAGGCATGGCATGGCAGCCCCTACAACTCTTTCTGTTCAACTTGGGGCTGGCCAGGTCTTCTTCAGGCTCTGATCTCGGTAGAATCTACCCAGGGAAAGACAGCAAGGCTTTAAGAGCATCATTTCTCCCAGACTTCAGCTCTCCTCCTGCTCAACCCAACTGGGAGGCGAGTCGAGTTCAATCACAGATAAGCTCATAATACATGTCATTTATCAAAATCACATTCACATATTAAATTCTGTCTCTTAGAGGAAAAGCTGTCCTAGTCCTAGTACAGAACTTGGGAAATTTGTCACTTATCTTGTGTCCTTTTAATCTGCCCTGGCTGTCTCTTCATGTCCTTCTGCCCTGCTCCATAGGTGCTCTTCATGGCCTAGAATGCACTTCTCTGCTGATAATAATAGCAATAATATTTCTAGTAATGGCTATGAGGGTAAAGCGCTTGCTTCTTGTCATGCACTGAGCGAGGCAGTCCATTCACTTATTTTAATTCTCCCAGCAACTCCGCAGTGTAGGTATTATTACCACGGTTTTCAGAGAAACCAAAGTTCAGAGAAGTTAATGTCTTTTAGGGCACCCAGCTGATGAGTGGCAAGGAAAGACTTCAATTCAATTCTCTTTGGTTTTGAAGGGGTCTCACTGTGTAGATCAGGTCTAGAGCTCATTATTTAGCCCTGGCTGAACTTGAATTCCTGATCCTCTTTCCTGAGTACTGGGATCACAGAGGTGTGTTGCCACACGCAGCTTTAATCAGACTCCCATGATGTGCATGTCCTTTCCATTCTAAGAAACCACATTGCATCACACCCCTTGTTCCCAAGGTTTCTTTAGATTTCTTGGTCTCCTCCCACAGATCACTTAGGGCTTCACTTCTTCAGCCCCCACTTCTTCTGCTCACCCCCATGCTGGGGTTGGGGCTTTTGTTTGGACACTCAGCTTCAGTTTCCTAGGAGTCAGGCAGTAAGCTTACCTCAATCCTCCACATTATTTTAAAAGGTTTTTGCTTACAGTATTGCTTTCTGTCAGTACCAGTTGCTTAGTTCCTCAGCTGGAAGCCTCTTCACTTTTTTGTGAGCTCCTCTGACTTAGTCACAAACATCATGACTAAGAAGCAAATAGGGGAGGAAAGGGTTTATTCAGCTTACACTTCTACGTTGCTGTTCATCACTAAAGGAAGTCAGGACTGGAACTCAAGCAGGTCAGGATGCAGGAGCTGATGCAGAGGCCATGGAGGGATATCCTTACTGGCTTGCTTCTCCTGGCTTGCTCAGCTTGCTCTCTTATAGAACCCAAGACTACCAGCCTAGGGATGGCACCATCCACAATGGGCCTTCCCATCCTTGATCACTAATTGAGAAAAGGCCTTACAGCTGGATCTCATGGAGGCATTTTCTCTACTGAAACTCCTTTCTCTGTGATAACTTCAGCTTGTGTCAAGTTGACACAAAACCAGCCAGTACACCCTCTAACCCATAATTCTTTAAATGGCTTGTAGCTTTCAGCTTCTGCTCTCATCCTAGTTCAGACTCTCTTGTACTTGGCACTGGGTGACTGAGATAGCCTTGACATTGAGGCAACATTCCTCATTTCTTCTGGGTGACAGTCCTACACTGGGCATGGGCACGGCAAGCAGAGAACAGGGCTGGAATTCAGTTCCTATTGACTTCCCTCAGTAATGAGAACCTGTGCAATGAACAGCCTGACCGTGGCTCCAATGGCAGCACAGGTAACCCTGGAAGTGAGCCTTCTTCTTGTTTTATTTTTTCTTCACTGGAAGCATTCCTAGTCAGGTGATTTCAAAATATTCTACAATTGATACTGTACATGGTCACTGACTAATCAGAATGGACCTTGGTCATAACCTTGGGGCAGTATCTGTAGGCTCCTTGCTGACCCAGACACTACCCTTCAATTGCTGAGTTGTGGGGGGTTTGGAGAGGCACTGAAGAATTTCTAGGGTAGTGTTTCAGTACAAAAGCAGGTGGTAGTTTTTTTTTTTTTTTTTTAACATTTTGACATCGGGTACAGCTTGCTTGGTGTATATAAGCCAAATAGTAACTGTGCTTGAATTCCTTGGAGTCTAATACAATTTTATCCGTCAATGGTACTTAAAATATTTTCCATACTTCACAATTACTATATTCCCACTGACAACAAGGACCTCGACATAAATGATTGTTTTAGGATATGCTCTGTCTTAGTCAGGGTTTGTATTCCTGCATAAAACATCATGACCAAGAAGCAAGTTGGGGAGGAAAGGGTTTATTCATCTTATACTTCCACATTGCTGTTCATCACCAAAGGAAGTCAGGACTGGAACTCACACAGAGCAGGAACTTGGAGGCAGGAGCTGATGTAGAGGCCATGGATGGGTGTTGCTTACGGGCTTGCTCAGCTTGCTTTCTTATAGAACCCAGGACCACCAGCCCAGGCACCACCCATAATGAGCTTGGCCCTCCCCCCTTGATCACTAATTGAGAAAATGTCTTACAGCTAGATCTCATGGAGACGTCTCCTCAAGGGAGGCTCCTTTCTCTGTGATACCTTCAGCTGTGTCAAGTTGACACACAAAGCCAGCCAGTACATGCTCCTAAAATTTAGAAATTTGAAGTATAATTACAAGAGCAGGGTTAGGTGATTTTAAGATATGTATCAAGGGGTCACTCAAGATATCGCACTCCCCAACGTCTTCCAATCACTCTACTTACCTTCGATTTCCCTTCAGGAGGAAGCCCAGTTACTGGCCAGGAAAAGGACCAGCAGAAACAGAAACATGCACATGGGCTACAGGGTGAAGAGATGCAGCTACTAAAACTCAGTGGTAATCTACGTAGAAGATAGATCTGGTTACGTCCATCTGTGTGTGTGTGTGTGTGTGTGTGTGTGTATGTTAAATATCTATCTATCTAATCTGTCTATCATATATTATCTATATAAATATATATTAATCTATATAAATATCTATCTATGTAAATATCTATCTATGTATGTATCTATGTATCTATGTATCTATCTATCTATGAATGAATACCTACTCCCCTGTTCCCTAATTGTCTCTGGAGAAAACATTGATTACAGGATTTTTCACTGTGTATAAAGTAGAAGATCTTGGAAGTACCATAAGGTATGGATAGACAGGGTTATGTTTCTGTGGCCGTTGATGGTGATGGAGTTGAATTTCCTCTCTTAGGAAAGAAACAGATGTGCTCTGCCTGGTGAGGGGGTGGTGCTTCTAGGGAATCTATCTCCTAAGGTTTCCCAGCCTCGAAGGAGCCATATGCTCTCCCTGTGCACCTGCCATGATCGCTGATAAAAAAGGATTTTTCAAAGCCCCTGGGGCCTTTGCTTGAGTTTGAAGAGGGAACTAACATCACCTGTGTGTATCTCTGACCTGCTCACCAGGAGGTGGATTAGAATCCTATTTAATGAATAAAATAAACTAATGTGTATTTTTCACACCTGTGTTACAAACAACCTTTTATACCCATCTTAAAAGCTTTCTCTTGTGTCCTCCCTCCCTCCCCCTCCTTTTTCCTCCCTCCCTCCTTCTCCCCTTCAATCTCCATCTCTCCCTCTCCTTCTGCCCCCCTCCCCCATCTCATCGATGGCCTGATAACTTGATGAAGTAAGCACTTCTTTCAGGGTCATCTCCCCTGAAGACAACAGAGAGCAGTAGCAGTTAGACGAAGAGTCAAAGGGTCCTTGGCTGGTCATTATGGGAGGGAACTTGGGGTTTATTCTTCGATTTTCCCCCTTGGCTGTGAACCACAGTGCAGGCGATCAAAGTCAATCTGTGGTCCTGAGGGAGATGCCAAGTAGAAGACTCAACCGAGCTCTGTCTTGAGACTATGGGTCTAATAGGGCTCTTGGGTGACTCAAATCTCATCTCCTCTTCCTTAGTGAAAGGGCTGTAAATCTGATCTGGGCTGGTGGCCATCTAGAATATACTCCATTGTCAGCCTTCCTTGTAGCTGAGAACGGCTCTGAAACAGTTCTGGCAATGGGATACAAGCAGAAATGTCACATGTGGTTTTTGGGAAATGGCCTGGGTTGCTGTGACTCTCTCCCTCCCCCCTCCCATCTAGAATAGGGGGTTGGCAGACTGTTGTTGGAGAGGGCCAGATAGTAAATATTTTCAGCTTTGTGAGCCATCTGGTCTCTGCTACAGCTTCTCCTCTGCTGCTAAACTGTTAAAGCAGCTATAGAATATACTCAAGCAAATGGGTGTCTTCCATTTGTCCTTGGATGATAACACCTTATTTATGCTGATTGCTCACCTCTTGATTTGCATGTCGTATGTGGAGTGACAGTAGGCTTGTTGGAGCCTGTGGTGGAAGTCCTGCACTAAGAAAGGCAGAGAAATAAGCCGGAAGAGGCCTCCATTCCTAGTTCCTACAGAGCACTCTGCAAGCTCTCTGTATTTCATTTATGCAAGAGAAGTAAACATCTATCTTGCTTATGCTACTGTCAGTTGCAAACAAACCTAATCCTGAGTAATAGATCATTTATGTGTGGGTAAGCCAACTCCACTAAAGTGGGAAACTGTTGAACAATTAGACATCAAAGCCCCAGCAGGAATGAAGAATTCGTTTTCCAGGAGTGTGCTTCTGTGCTCTATTTACGTCCGGAATTTCCACCTATCTCTGTTAACCTCAGTCACAGACAGGACATTGAGACTAGTCTCAACTGCGCAGTCCATGAGGTGAATGCAGAGAAAGTTGGTGTAGCTGAGTTGGGGTCTTTGTGTTTGCTGGATGCAACATTCCATAAATGACTCTGCCAGCTCCCCACCTGGGAACCCCTGGTGCTCTGACACATGCTAATGAGATTTGCAAGGTGTAAAGGCAAGTGTTCTGGAGTTTTGGCACTTTTCATTTTGGCTGTCAGTCAGAATCCTTCCCTGGAATCAGTATTACTGAGAAAGCCTACAGAGCCCAGAGGTAATCCTTCCTATGATTTAGTTGCACACATCCTTGGGACTGTGCTGAACTCCTAGGGAGATTTGAAAGCAGAGCTGTTAGGACCAAGAGTCTCATGCAGATTGATAGAACAATGGCAGAATGGGGAGATAAGAGCATAATGAAGAAAAACATTGCAATCAGGGATTGACTCAAAAATGTTTCTTGCCCTACAGCTGCAGAAATGTGTGGCTTACCCTGCAAGAAGCATGTCCACCTTTCTCATGCTCTAAGCAGTGTGGTCGCTGCTTCCTGGAGAAGAGAGGCTCAGGCTATGTGCATTCATGTAATGTTTTCAGTGATGTGTGTATGTGTGTGTGTGTGAGAGAGAGAGAGAGAGAGAGAGAGAGAGAGAGAGAGAGAGAGAAAGAGAGAGAGAATTATGGAAGAACAGTGGCCTCTAGTTCATGGCAAGAGGGGAAGAAAGGGGCTCCTTTTAAACATGAGTAATTGTGATTGGAAGAAAATCTTAGCCCAGCTGGGCATGGTGGCACATGCTTTTAATTTCAGCACTCAGGAGGCAGAGGCTGGTGGATCTTGGTGAGTTGCAGGCCAGTCTGGTCTACAAATCGAGTGCAGGACAACCAGGACTTGTTACACAGATAAATCCTCTCTTTGGTGGTGGTGGTGGTCAGCCTTCAGAGCAGTGACCCACTATACTAGGAACCTGGAGAGAAATGTGTGAAACAGAAGATGGTAGGGTGAGGAGGGTGGACCTCAGAAGCACACAGACATGGCTCCAGATTTGGCCAAAGTCCTTCACTTGGTGGGTGTCTCTAGGTTTGTTGCTCAGCCTCTCTGATTAGATTTTTCTTTATGAGATGAATGATTGTTTCACAGTTAACACTCAAGGGATGCCATAAGGATAATGTTCATAAAGGGCTCACCCAGAATAAATGCACAAAAGGTAGAGAACGACAGCAGGACCTCACTGGCTCTACAAAGGGCAGATATTTGGATTCAGAATGGCACTTTGAGAGGTGCCTGATGTGCTGGGTCTATCCAGGGTCGTTGGGCTTCCTCTCTTTGTGTCTTCATCTTCTGGAATTCAAATAAAGAAACATTTGCTCTGGAAGACGCTTGGCTTCTTTGGCTAGATAAAAGCCTTCCTCTGATACTTTCAAGTCCCCTTACCAGGCATGTCCAACCTGTAGTCTGTGAGCTGCATACAGCCCAGGATAGCCACAGATGCAGCCTAATACAAAATTATAAACTTACTTAAAATATTACAAGATCGTGTGTATGTGTATATATGTATGTATATGTGTGTGTGTTTGTATGCATGTGTGTATGTGTGTGTGTGTGTGTGTGTGTGTGTGTATTGGTAACTTGGTTGTGTTGTTCCTGAGCCTGAATTCTGTGAATGACAAAACTGTGTTGCAGTTGGGCACAACCACTAGACCTTGCTTTGCTTTCAGGGTCTCAGAAATCATTGCACCTGTCATATGGTGTAATTTTGTTAATCCCTGCCTTACCCATCAGACTGTGTCCCAAGAGAGTGGGAGTTATGTCCCTGTAGTTCCTAGTAGCCAGCAGAAGACATGGAATACAATAGATGCTCAATACGTATTTCTAGATGAATATGTTAGTCCCTTTTACCACCGTGACAAAAATACTTGGGCAAATATAGGAAAAAGATCTTAGCATATTGTTTCAGAGCACATTGTTCAGAGCAGTGACCCACCACATTAGGAAGCTTGTGAGAAATATGTAAACCAACCCAGGGTAGGATGAGGAGGGCGGACATCAGAAACATGGATCCACTGACTGAGCCATCTTCCTACCCACCTATAGACTGTCTACTGTGACTCCCAAAGCACTTTGTACATAAACTGTGTCTGTTTCAGATGACAGTCATTTTGTTCTGTGTGTGTGAACTGCGCTGAGGCAGTATATCACAGTAGAAGGCATGGCAGAGGAAAGATGCTTGCAATATAACAGTCAGGAAGCAGAGAGACAGAGTGGGAGGGACTAGCACTGGCAACAGGTACACCTTTCAGGAGCATACGCCAATAACCTACATCCTTCACCCAAGCGTCATCTCTTAGTTCCACCTCCTTTTAATGATAAGTTCATCAATAGACTGATCTTTTGTTGAAGTTTGCACCCCAATAATCCTGTCTCCTCTCAATAGTGCCATGATCCAAGGACCAAACCAGGAACCATGCTGAGGACCAACAAATGCACCTTCTGGGAAACACTTTACATCTAAACCATGGCAGGCACAAGTGTACGTGGCCATCTACTTGGAATGCAATTATGTTGATATGTTCTGTTCTCTCAGATCAATTTATGTAACTATTTTCCTAACATGATCAGCTTTGCCCCCTGCCTCCAGCTTCCCATGCCCCCTCAGGAGGGGCTGTACCTCAGCAAACTCCAAAACATGGGGTTGTGTAGCAGGTGGCTGGCCAGAGGTTTCCAGAGGGTATAGGTCAAAAGGATGGGGAGCTGTCAGGCAGCAAGAGAAATTCACTTCAGATGGCTGCATAACTATCTGCTTCAAAGGCGTCAGGCTAATCAGAATTTCAAAGGACACTTTTAAATGTAATAGGATTCTACCTGAAAGAGAAATGAGCTCGGCCCTGGACCTGTTTATTCCTCTCCCTTCTATTCTAGGCTTGTATCAAAGATAGCTGGGGACTTCCAAGATTATTTCCATTCCTGCTCAAAATGGAAAAAGCTAATGTGCTACTGAAAAACGGTGGTGGTGGTGAAACCACAGAGATGGAGCCCACCAGGCATTCCAAGGGGGCAGAGGAGAACAAACAGTGAGCAGAACGCAAGCCCTTTTAATCAACTGCTGAGCAAATTCGACTCAATCACTTACACAGGTCACGATTCTGAAGTCTAATGGCCTTTCCCATGCTCCAGCCTCAGACAGATATGGTTTATGTACAAAGTGCTTTGAGAGTCATAATAGACAGTCTTAGGGATGGGGAGAGGGCTCAGTCAGCAAAGTGCTTGCTAAGCAAGCATGAGGGCCTGAGGTCAGATCCCCAGCACCCATAGAGAAATGCCAGGCATGGTGGCTCATGCTTGTAATACCAGTGCTTAGAGGTGAATCCTTTGGGTTCACTGGCCAACCAGCCTCACTGAATTAGCATGCCTCAGACTGGTGAGAACCACTGGCTCAAAAATCAAAGTGGATGTAGTGACTCAGGAATGATGTGTGCAGGCACACACACACACACACACACACACACACACACACACATACACACACGGAGCAGTCTTTATGATTTCCACTGTTTTTCTTACTTCAGCTTTTGACCAGAGTAATCTTGGATAAAGTTTAGTATAAGGAAAAAGTCATGAAACTACCAACAAAGCCCTGTCTCACAATCCTCGCAGGAGGGGACAGGAGCTGGGGAGGCATGTATGTGCATATGATATTCAGAGAGGGCTGCACCTGCTTTGTCTCGGACCAGCTGGCAGACTATTGAAAGCAAAGTGCCGTTCTTCTGGAAACACTCAGATGGGAAACCTCTGCAAAGGAGCCGACAGAAGCTCTCTGGGATCGATTGCACGAAGACTGTGCCAACCACTATTTTTTGAAATTTGAACTGAGTTAGAGCAGGCAATGTGTTTAAAAGCTGCGGTTTTGAGGTGCTGACATCCTGCAAATCTTACATATGCCCAAGACACACATCTGCTCTGTGCAGAAAACTGTCATCTCTGCAAGTTGCTTTGTAACTAGGCTTCCTGTGCTGCTTATATTCATCATCTTATCTGAATGGTGGCAGGACATCAGGCCACAGCCCAGAAATGGCTGGCTTAAGGGGCACCATCTTCTCAGGCCTCTCAAGTTACCATATGCAAAAACTCTAGGAGACTTCACCTCGTGTCATGGTCATCAAGACACTGTCTCCTCCATTCTGGTTCCTGGAGTCTTACAGACAGCTTCTGAAGTATGAACCAAGGTTCCCAGATGTACCCACATTAAACCTACAAGATCCATTGGTGAATTAGAACTTTAGTGACTGTGGAGAGTTGGAAAGTTGCAGGTCCAGATCTCAACTATCTTGGCCTACTTTAACTCCATAAATAGCCATTTATTGTCTACTTCTGTGTGACCTAACATCCTTGCAACTTTAGGTAAATCCACTTGGAGTGTATGAATAGGCCTCTACACAGAGACTGTCATCAGACAGCATCTGAAGCCTACAGTGAATTTCTGTATTTTTCTGGAAACTGACCATATGATGTTCCCATCAGTATGCTTGAAAATCATCTTGATATATTATTTTCTTTGTTCTATTACTATAAAAAGTTCATGAAACTGTTACCACGGAAGAATATGGCACTTAGTGTCTTAATCGCTTTTATGTGGGTCAGGAATAAACTATCCCTTACTCCTTTTGAGATGAGAGCTGTGTTTTTTAATGAAATTGCACATGCATATGTGTTTGTGTGTGTGTATGTGTGTGTGTGTGTGTGTGTGTGTGTGAGAGAGAGAGAGAGAGAGAGAGAGGGAGAATAAAAAGAGTAGGAAGCATGTGGCTTAATTGATGGCTATCCCAACAAGTCATGGTTGAGCATTATTCATGCGAAATTATATAGTTCCTTACAGAGCACTGCTCCCACAGGACACAAGAAGCCAATGCTATGTTTAAAGGCCCTCAGGTCTCTCTCTGTGCTTCATGCTGAATGCAATCGCATCATCTAATTAATAATCAATGCTCAGATGACACCCGAAGGTCCAAAGGGCTAACCCTGAAGAAAATTTACTGATTTGTTTTGTTTCTGCTCTTCATCACTAGCTTGTTCTCCTAAGGGCTCTGGCCTTCTCCTCTCCAGTTTCTGAGAACATCTTGAAGAGCCATGGGCTTAAAGATCCATAGCTAGAATGCTATAGCTCAGAAGTCATGAGGGTGGACTGCCTGCTGGACCCACCTGTGCCTTTCCCGTGCTATTGCCGTTAGCGAATCTATTGCCTTCTCATTCACTCACAAGGATACGTGTGTGAGAAACTATGTGAGGGCTGAGTCTGAGGAATGGCTGTGGTTCTGTCTTAAACCTTGAGGACTTGGATTAAATTCCAGGGTATGGAGTGACTCATAGGGATGTTGAACTTTTCCTGGGAGTCCGATGTTGATTTAGACCACGTGTGTGATTTCTCAGTTTGTAGTTGTGGGTCAAGGCCTGGCTTTCCTAGGCACTGTGTGTTTCTCCATGTGCTGAGTGATGGGAATACATAGTCTAGTGCATTGCTTTTGTAGGAAAGAGGAGAATGGCTTTCATCTTTTTATTCTGTGGAAAGCTAGCATGGTATGTCAGAGCACCCGGAGGGAAGGGACCATATTTTATTCATCTTGGTTTCTTTGGCTGCTTGCACAAAGCCTACCATATAGTAAGAGCTTTCACAATATGTGAATGGATGTGTCTTCTCAAAGTGCATACCTAACCTCAGGGTCAGTGGGGTCATTGTCCCAGATCAAGGAGAACTTTATTCTTCTAGTGTGTGGTTCTGCTTTTGAAATGGAGACCAGGCAGAAAGGAATGGTTTGTCAGATCCCCATGGATGCATCCAAACTGGAAATGACATAAACTAACTCAAGGCACAGGCCTGTTCTGTATTATGCAGAATGCTGTGAGTAAGATAAAGACCCTTGCGAAATTTAGGGTTTTGAAGGAAGTGGCTGTGTTCAGAGATAGATTAAAAACGTTGGTGACAAAATAATGCACCTGAGTCTCTTCTACACATCTCCTCATTGAACTGACATTGTGTTAGTTCAGCAAATGGCACGTGTGTGTGTGTGTGTGTGTGTGTGTGTGTGTGTGTGTGTGGTGTTCAATAAAAAAATCTTTACCAAGTAGAACTGACCAATGCTACGGACATAATAAATTAGGAAAGGTGGTATCAAGGTCTGGTGTGTGTGCAACAACTGTAAGTAGGTTGTAAGAAATTAGTTGAAAACTGATGTTGGTAGGAAAGGTCTTACATTAATGAGGGTGTGAGCCACTCAGATTTCTGATGGAGGAGAATGACAGACAGAAGGAAATGGGGATGGAAAAATCTGAGGCATGTTGTATCTGGCATGGGGAGCAGCACGGATGGAAGTGGGTATGACGATCAAGGAGAACCAGCTAGAAAATGAAAGGAGAAGCAGCCTCCATATTCTTCTGGTTCCTCTACACTTGTTGAATTTACCCATCTTATTGAAGAGCCTACAGAGACCCATCACTAGGGAATCTGAACCGAAATGTGCCAGAAAGGTAAAACAAGTGGTTGCTGTCTTAAGACCACATATGGTGGTTAGTCAGCTCTGGGTTTGGTACTGTAGAGAAGGAAGCAAGCCTGGCATGCTGAAACTAGTGACCTTGAGCTGTTGAATAAAAATGCTATTTGCATAAATACGGGAAGAGTATAGGGACAGCAACAAGGGACAGAGCAGTGTCCATGGACTAACAATGCCAGGAGCCATTGTCAAGGAAGGATATGGGAAGTGAAGAGTTACTGAAGCCATGAGGTCAGTATGAGATGTTCACTGTGGCAGTTTGCATAGGTATGGCCTCCCCAGACTCACGTGTTTGAATGCTTGTCCATAAGGAGTGGAACTTTTAGGAGGTGTGGCCTTCTTGGAGTAGGTGTGGCCTTGTTAGAGGAAGAGTGACACTATGGGGGTAGGGTAGGCTTTGAGGTCTCCCATGCTCAAGCTATGCTCAGTGAGATACAGTCTCCTTCTGCCTGTGGATCAAGATTTAGAACTCTCAGCTCCTTCTCCAGCACCATGTCTGTCTGCCTGCATGCTGCCATGCTTCCTGCCATGATGATACTGGACTAAACTTTAAAACTGTAAGACAGATCCAATTAAATATTTTTCTTTATATGAGTTGCCTTGGTCATAGTGTCTCTTTACAGCAATAAAACTCCAACTAAGACATAAGTTGGTACCAGGGACTGTGGTACTGCTGTGATAGGCCTGAGCATATTTTTGTTTGGAGGAATGTGGGTTTTGGAACTTTGGTTTAGAAAAGCAGTTGGAGACTTTAAGCATTGCTTAACCAGTGGTACTAGTAGGCACATGGAGGATAACGGTGCCGAGGGTGATTTGAACTGTGGGGACCTGCCTCAAGAGCTTTCAGAGCAGAAGAATTTCAGTCTGTGGCCTAGAGAGCATTCTTGTGGTATTTTGGTGAAGAATGTGTCTGCTTTTTGCCCTTGTCTGAAGAGTCTGCCTGAAGCTAAGATGATGAGATTTAGATTAACTGCATTGACAAAGGAAATCTCAAAACAGCTCAGTATAGACTCTGTCCTGTGGTTCACTTTTATGAAGAGTGTTTTGATGAAATGGAGCAAGTTGAGCAAGGAAATACATAAAATATATAGTTCAAGGATTAAAGAGGCACCAGGAAGTGCAATGGAACTAGACAAATTAAAAATATTAAATGGAATTAAGAGAGTGGTAACTTTGGGGCAGATCCTACACAGCTAAGTTACCATCTTGTGAAAAGTAACTAAAGAAAGGCTTAGGTCCAGGTATGATGGTACATATCTTTAATTCCATCACTCAGGGGACAGAGGCGTGCAGATCTCTAAGTTCAAGCCCAGCCTTGTCTACAAAGCAAGTTCTAGAACAGCCAAGCTTAGGCTGTGTGAAGGATGCTATTGAAAACAGAAAGCTGATAAAGATGTACTAGAACAAGGGGGCACATGTTCCAGCCTCAGTAAGCAACAGAACTTGGTAGCTTCAGCCATATGGTTCTGGCTTTAGAGCCAAGAAGACAGGGATTATGGAATCTTCCTCCAAGACTAAGGAAAGTGATGGAGGATAGGTGTGTAGCAGGGGTATCCCTGCATGGGAGCCTAGAAAGAAAGGTGTTATAGAATCTCCTGCCATGACTACAGAAACCTCCCAAGGAAAGCTGCTAATAGGGAATGGAACAAGCCTAAGAGAAAGAACTGTGTTGCAGACAACAAGGCTGAAAGGAGTTGGAGATCTGAAGAGCATTTTAACACCAGACATGGAGATGCAGAGTTTGGAGTTTGCCCAGTCTTGCTCTGGTTCAGTATTTCCTTACTGTGCTCTCTTCCCTGCAGTTTGGAATGGTAATGGATATCCTGTGTCATTATATGTTGGAAGCATGTGATCTGTTTCTTTTTTAATTTTGATTTTATAGGGAATTACAGTTAAGAGACTGAATGAATCTCAGAAGAGATTTTGAACTTTTAAACATTGTTGAGACTGTGATATAGACTATAGGGATTTTTCGATTTTGATTTTATAGGGAATTACAGTTAAGAGATTACATCAGTTTTGGATTTTAAATATCTTTGAGACTGTGATAGACATGGGCACTTTGGAAGTTAGACTAAATGCATTTTTGCATTATGTGTTGCTATAAGCCTATGGAGACCAGGGAGTAGAATGTGATGCTTTGAATAGGTATGACCCTCATTGACTCATGTGTTTGAATGATTGTCCATAGTGAATGTCACTATTAGGAAGTATGGCCTTGTTGGAGGAAGTATGATACTGTGGGGGCAGGTTTTGAGGTCTCCTATGCTCAAGCTATGCTTGGTGTGACACATAGTCTCCTGCAGCCTGTCGATCAAGATGTCGAACTCTTGGTTCCTCTAGCACCATGTCTGCTAGCATGCTGCCATGCTTTCTGACATGATGAGACTGGACTAAAACTCTAAAACTGTAAGCCAGTTGCAATTAAATGTTTTTCTTTATATGAGATGCCTTGGTCATGATGTCTTTTCACAGTAATAAAAACCTAAGACACCCACCTAGAAAGAGCTGGGAACCCCATGGCAGAAGTTTTAAACTAATTTTCTCTCTTTCCTCTGTTCTTCTGATAGTGATTCCTATGGCCTGACTACATGTGCAAACTGGAGTACAAAGGATCTTACTGACAAGTGCTGTGAAGTCAAGTTTCAGAGGCATCTAACATATTGAGACTGGGCAGAATATGAGAACAAGAGACCACAGCCTCTACTTAAGTGAGGTGGCAAACCTCAGATTTGCAGAGTAGAAGATAGACTGCTGTATCCCTGCTGCCTAGAGAAGACCACTCATTGTTAGCTTGCTGTCTAGTATATGCTCACATAGGATGTGTGTGTTCATGCATGTGTGTTTGTGTGTGTGTGTGTGTGTGTGTGTGTGTGTGTGTGCACGAGGGAGAGAGAGAGAGAGAGAGAGAGAGAGAGAGAGAGAGAGAGAGAGAGAGA
>JADRCH010000099.1:6768593-6826736 GCA_019843965.1 Rhynchomys soricoides | reverse complement strand
AGAGAGAGAGAGAGAGAGAGAGAGAGAGAGAGAGAGAGAGAGAGAGATTGATTTTGATTCTGATGTTCTCTTCTTGTTGTGCAACAAAACTCAAAAACTTCTCCTGGGCAGATCCAACACACATGTTTACTGAACCCAGATAGGGAATTCATGAGAGACCAAAGTATGGAAACCACCAAAGTCCAATTTGGTAAACCATGAGTTTTACTGGAGTTACTTACAGGAATATGGGTGAGGGGTTACTTACAGGAGCAGAAATGACTCAAAGGCAGCTGTATCACCAAGGCTCATCCAAGATGGGTGACAGCTCACAATGCTGGGAACCTGGAGCTCGATGCACAGCCTGAAGGCAGCTTAATAGGCTGGAGAATGTCCTTTCTAGATGTTTCACAGTTAGGTTAAACCTCTTCCAAGCAGCTGGCTGGTTTCTGCTTCTTCCAGGCAGCTTGTCTGGTCTCAAGTCTTCTTTGCAACTTGGCTGATCTGAGTCTTCTCATTCATATTGAGCTGGTGTCTCAGTTTTTATTATTTACTCTGACACTGAGGGGCTTAGTGAGGCCTAGTGAATCCAGTCAGTTTTAGCTACTTCCTGAAGATATTTTAAGTGGTTTGCCTTCCTGTTTAAAGAGCTTTTCTACAGGATGGAATGTTTCAATCTCTCAGGAAGCTGTTACACAGCACTGTCTGATCTTATAAGAACACCCACTACTGTCTCACATGTCCATAGATGGGAGCAGAGGACTGTCCATGGTCCATTTGAAGGAAGATGATGGCAGGAAAACAGTCTCATATCTGGCCTCGATCAGAACAATTTAGCTATCATACCACACTGCCACTAACTGTGTTGTTTCCATTAATGTGATATCATGGGGAATACTCCTGGGCAGAAGAGCAGATTGTCGGAGTCACAGCTGCTGAAGGGCTGAGAGTTCCCTCTGGTCATTGGCATTGAAAATCATCAGTATCTCTGTTGGTTTGTTTCCTTCTGTTACTGAACTAACTTTGACATTGATGCTATGAATTAGCATCTTTCAGCTTTTACCACTCTTTAGATAGAGCCGAAGTCCCCCAGAAGCCTACTAAGTTTTACAGAAAAGAACTCTTGCCAATCTGCCTCCTTCACCCTCTGTTCCTCAACCACTCTGAAGCCTTTCTGATTTTTCTATCTCTCTTTTAATCATGTTGCTTTAAAACTTGTTCTTTGCTCAATGTTGTCTCATGACACCCTTTCTGATGCTCTGATCAGACGGGGTCCCTACTTGCTTATTCTCACAGCATCTTTCTTCCGAACCCTTCTTACATTTGTAGGTAGACCATTACTTGAGTAATTTGTTATTTAATATCTACCCCCTTTAGAGCCATTTGACTGCTACCTAGAGATAGTATTGGCTGCTTCCCAATGACTGTACCTAGGAAGTACTCACCAAATATTTGAGGGAATTATTGATCAAAAGAAAAAAAATGAGTTAGGAGTGAATGAACACACAGCAAAGAAATAAGAGGCATAGATTGGAGAGGACACTCCTGCTCCTCCTCTCTCCACCTCAGTCTTTCTTGGTGCTGGTAGGACTACAAGTCAGAGACAGTGATAGGAAGCAGCAGAGGAGAGAAAAGGCCTTGGGGAGCTGAGCAGCTGCTGCCTGGATACCTGGGGAGGAGGGGACAAGCAGTTGTCAGAGGCATCAACACTGAGCACCTCTAGCAAAGGTAAACTCACCCAGGCAACATTAGAAGAAAGGCTCAAAAAGGTGAGAGCTGAGGACTATCCACTCTGCCTACTGATCGGCAAAGGTCCAGACCCCTTGTGATTACAGGTTCAGGCCATCAAAAATTATCTTAACAGGAGTCTTGACATCTGGGGAATTCAAGAGCCAACAACATCAAGCTGGCTGTTTATAAGATGTTTGTGTCTCTCTAGACTACCATAATAATGAGCATATCAAGGCTTTGATAGACTGTTATTAGAATTCACCAGTCACCACCTAGACAGTTGTCAAGGGCACAGAAGAAAATGTCAGGACTAAAGTCTACACCTTTATTTTATGATGACAGATTTATACATCCAGAGGGCTGGTCTTCATGAAGGTGTTCACATGACAAAGTTGAGCCTGACAGTTTCTAAGGAATTATGTCTGGCCCAAGGGAGGGTGGAGTTAAAGTTTGCAGGATTTCAGAGAGATTAATCAGGGCACCCAGGAGAGACGGGACAAGACTGGGGACAAATGGGAGAGGTGGGCATGGGGTTGGGGGAAGGGAGACAGGCAAACAGTCAGACAAAGGAGGTGTCCCTGTTTACACAGTATCACAAAATCTTCATTCTTGCTTCAGGATTCGACCTAAGGCATACTAATGGCTCCAGATATTCTTTGATGTTGACCAGTTAAAGAACTTAGCTGCTAAATTCTTGTTCCTCCCTTTCACTGTCCTGGCTTTTGAGACTGGCCTCTTTTCTGCTCAGTTTTTATTGTTGCTATGAGCCTGTTTTCTCCAAGCCTAGGATAGAAAAAGTCATGGTTCTAATAGACTTGGTCTTCTCTGTAGCCATGGGTCCTGTATCCCCAGTTCAACCAACTGTGCATCACAAGATATTCAGGAAAAAAATTATGTTTGTGCTGAACATGTTTGGGCTTTTTCCTTACCATTTCCCCCTTAAATAATATAATATAATGGCCATTTGCAACTGGTGTGTTTATACTGCTTTATGTGTTAGGAGTCACCTCCAGGTGATTTAAAGTGTTCTGGAGGATGTTCATAGAGTATGTGGACACACTGTGTCATTTTACATGAGGGCCTGTAAAATTTGGAGATTTTAGTATCTGAGGAGGGTGTTGGCATTAGTCCCCCAGATACCAAGGGATGATTGTAGTGAGTACAATAACAACATGCCATATAATAGACAACTTTTAAACCCATAATAAAACATAATTGAAGACAACAAACCATAAAAATAACCAGTAGAATATATCGAAAAAATAAAGCGTGTTCTTGCGTACTGCAGATTTTTTTTTTTTTTTTGGTAATGCTCCCAGGTTGCTTTTAATGGCTGCACAATCGAGAGTACAAGGTTTCACTAGCTTGAGCTCATAGAAAGATGCCAATTGACTCGAGCAAATAGCCTCAAAATAGAAATTTACCCAGACCCAGAGCCTGACCACTGGTGGTGAAGACCGCACAGCACATGATAGAGATGGCTTCTTGCATTTTGTAGGGTGAATGACTGTTGACTGGCGCCCCGACACTGATCAGAGTGTGGGAAGACCCTTTGTCTTCAGATGGTCTCACCTGTGCCTTTAGTTGGGTGGAAGATGGGCACTATTTTGTTAATACATGTTTTGTTTCAGTAGGATGCCATCCATTAAGCCTGCCGGAGCCCTCCTGGGTATTTCTGGATTGTGTTGTGTACATGTGTGCTTGACAGCTTCTCTTCCCATAGCACTGATGCTTTACTGTTAGAATCCCAGTAAAGTGTCCTTTCTCACATTCCCTGCCAACAAACCCAGTGAGATACCGATTCCTCAGCAAACATCTGGTTTTAAAATCTGGAAACAGTCCTGAAAGGAAGAAAACAAAACTACTTTCTGAACTCTGGGGTTCATGACAGTAGTTCCCATGTCACAGGGCTGGCCCTTCCATGCTGTGGCCCTTAGAAGAGGGAGCCATGGAAGGCACTGCATGTTCACTCTCTCCCTGGCATGGGCCTCCTTCAGACAGTAGCTGTATCACATGCTAACCTGCTCTGGTCCAGTCGTCCCTCTCAGCTCCTTCTCACTAGATAGAGCCATCCTGTTCCTCAGCGCTGTTGCCTGTGCTGTGTGGCCTCTGAGCAGGGTGCAGTGAAGGGGACAGGCACAAGGCTACTGGTGCACACTTAATGTGCACCAGTATCTAATGGCAGGTTACTCCCCCCCCCCCCCCCCCCCCCCCCCCCCCCCCGGGCACTCTCCAGAGTAGGTGACCCAATGATGCATCCTGGCTCTAAGATGGCGACTCACCTGCACCTACATTATTCACGCTTGCCGGCTCTCTAGTATGACCAAATAGCATGGGAACAATGCCCAGGCTCTCTAAATACTAGCGCATTGTTTTTCCTAGAGGTGCCTCTGCTCGTGTTTCTACACCACACCAATCTTTCCAGTTCCAATGATAGAATGTGGCTCCTGGCAGGGCTGATGTGCCCACAGGCATGAGTTAGATCCCTACTCTTCCTTCAGCTCTCAGGCAGCTTGCTCTTGGTCTGCACTGACCACTGCCTTGGTTATGGGCACTGCAAGGAGCTAGCAGTTAAGCTGTTAATACACAAGTTCGTAACAGTTACTAGGTAGTTCGTGACTTTGAGAACTGCACAATGTTCTCTATAGCATTTGGGGTACAGGCTAGAAGAAAATAAATATGGAAGTGGTATTCTCCTTGGGAATTCAAATGTAAAGTGGAGACCACAACTAGGAAAGGGGCTTAGCTTCCATGGTCTTCAGAGTGGGTGACTGTTCTGTTCCAAGGGAGAGCATTTCCACAGACAGACATCTGCATCCTAAGAGGTAGTAATGGCAGTTAACTTCAGTGCAACACTGAGTCAAGCTTCCTAGATTTAGGGAGAAAACTTACTCTTTTTTTCATGGAAACTGGATATTCTTTACTAGTTTATTGAATTTAAAAAAATTAACATCTTGCATTTTTAAGAGGATCTGTACATACAGTACAGCATCTAACGACAGATGTGGAAATCAGTCAGATGAGACTTCCTCATACACTGCCATGATGTAGATTTGATGCCCTCTCTCAAAAGAATCCTCTGAAAGAATCCCATAAAAGGTTGCTCCCAAGCCCCTCCGATATCGCAATAGTGCTGCAAAAACCCGATACTCAAATATAGACTGAAAGCCAACAGGCATTTTTTTCTGTGTGCAACTTTTAAAAACAAATCATTAAGTTGAAATATTCAATTTGCACAGTGCTGTCCCTTCCCAGAAGGCAAGAAACTGCCGGAGCATCATGTCGGAGGCCGGCCTCGGTGCTGTAGGCTGTGAAAGCGAGCTTCCTTCAGGGTCTGACTGATGTGAAAGTAAGGGCCTTGGCACAGTGCAGGCTGCTCAGGCATCAGCTGGGGGGGTGCTGGGGCAGGATCTGGGAATGATGTGGCTCAGGCTGCTCTCTGGCCCACTGGCCCTGTCTGGGCTGTTGCTGCTGCTGCTGCTGCTGCTCCTGCTGCTGTCGCTACTCAAAGATTCTGTGTCCAGGAGTCCTGGAAGATGGGGTTCCTACTGTTCTGGGGAGGAGGGTGGTTGTCATCATCATTGCCATTTCTTCTCCTTTTTCTGGGGCAGAGGTTCTCGCTCATGGCAGCTCGTGAAGGCGAGCGACTCAGCGCTGCTCCGCACCTAGCAAACAGTCGGAGTTGTGGAGTTGTGTCGTATTGCAGATTCTTGAAGATCTTCTAGTAAATGCTTCTTGAAAATGCTTCTAGTAAATCGAGCATTGAAAATAAAAGGTGGAGCCGGGCAGTGGTGGCTCATGCCTTTAATCCCAGCACTTGGGAGGCAGAGACAGGCGGATTTCTGAGTTCGAGGCCAGTCTGGTCTACAGAGTGAGTTCCAGGACAGCCAGGGCTATACAGAGAAACCCTATCTCGAAAAACCAAAAAAAAAAAAAGAAAAAGAAAAAGAAAAAAAGAAAAAAAATAGGTGGAGTCAGGCCGGACACACCCATATGACGTCATCAGAAGGTGGAGCCAGGGCGGACCCACCCATCTGACTTCAGCGGTTCAGTCTATTTGTGACCCACAGAGGTGGAGAGAGGCCTGTCTCAGCTTCAGACCTCACAGCTTATCATTTCAGTATGAAGTAGCCACTCTTCCTTTTGAGGAATGTCCAGTCAGATCCGAACTTCTTGCAGGAAAGTCTCACCTCCCATTTCTGTTATGTGATCTTGGAATCAGTGAGTGTCAGAGCTGGTTTTGCCCCACTCCCCTTCCTTCCACCTCTCACCCCCTGCTTCACACTGAGTAGTCCGCTTCCTGCTCTCACGCTGGCCGCTGGCCGCAGGATAATATGTTTTCACGTCTTTTACTTCGACGAATTAAGACCTTCCTTATGATGTTACTATGTGTAGCTACTATTAAATGGTATTCTTCCGAAGAAACTATGAGAAGAAATAACACTAGCCTTCCGTTTGCTTCTCAACCGATCCTGGGTTCCTAGTCATTCTTTCTTCCTTTCTTATAACTTTTAAAATTTATTCTTTGAAAATTTCATATAGGTATGCGATGGATTTTGATCCTATCCGTCTCAGCACCTCCTTCTAACTTCCTCTGGAACCTAGCGCCCCATCTCCCTCCAAATTTTAAGTCCTTTTAAAAACAACAATTATTACTAATAGTACCTCGGGTCCATTCGGTGATGACCATGTGTGCATGAGAGTGGACCCGTCCACTGGGACCTGGGACATCAGTAGCTGGTTCTCCATTCCTTCTTGTTCCGTCTGGGGTCATTCTCCAAGTCGGAGGGTCATCCTCTGGCATCTTTAGTTTGAATTTGCAAACCACATTCATTCTCTCTCTCTCTCTCTCTCTCTGTCTCTCTCTGTCTCTCTGTCTCTCTGACAATGTTGGTTTCCTTCTTGCGCTTAAATGATCTTTGTTCTGGCTATGGCTATGTGTTAACAGAGTCAGTCTTCCACCCCACCCCCACCTCCACGCCTGATATATTAGAGGTGTGATTCTGTTGACTTCTGGTTATCCTGCGCCTTTCCCTCCTCCTCTCCCTCCTCCTCTTCCTCCTCCTCTTTTTTTTTCTTCCCATTTTTCTGGCAATAAGTCAGCCGCCATTTCTATTATTGCTCCCTGCATGTGAAATCTTATGTTCTCTGATTGCTTTCAGAATTTCCTCTTTACTGTTGGTTTCCAGCAGCTTGACAATGAAGTACCTACATGTAACATTCTTCGTATTTATCCAGCTTCAGGCTCACTGAGCTGCTTGGCTTTATAAGCTGAAGGTATTTTTTTTAATTGAATGTAATTTTCAGCTATTTTTTTCTGAAGGGTTTGGCTCCTGGTTGAAAACCTATGTGTTAGTTTTCATCACTGACTATGGCCTACTAGAAAGGCTTTTCTCACAAGCTTCTGAGGGATATCTCCTTTCCCACAGCTTCAGCCCAGCCGGAAAGTGGCAGTCTATGAAGGAATTGCAGTTACGGACTCAGGACACTCAGGTGGGCCCACTGTTTTGCAGCTAGCCTTGTGCCATTGCCTGGCTCTCTTTCTTTTATGTCTGGTGCACAGACCTCTTCGACCACTGCTCAGCCACTCTGCTGTAGGGGAAAAGGGAAAACTTAAAGATGCTGTTCTTTTGTCTTAGTGCTGGCTAACTTCTCACTCTGGTCCTTGCCCTTTTCTCTTTCCTAGAACACTCTTAGTCCATGAAACAGAAGGAACCTTTTATTGTGGGCTCTGTCAAAAGAGATAATTCCCAGTTGCTCTGGCCCACCTGCCCAGAAACTGGTGTGACATTTCACAGGTAAAAGAAAAACAAAGGAAGAAAGATGAAATAATCAGGGGCTCAGCACCTTCTCCAGTTCTACCTCTTGCCAGTGTGAATGAAAACTTTTTAAAGTATAAATGCTCTTTTTTATTTCCCTTGTGAATTTCATACTGCGTACAATAAAACATGGTTACATCACACTCTCAGTTCCCGCCTCCAGCCCCACCCTTATTCCTCCCAATATGTTCTCAGCAAACAGCTGCAGCTTCTAGAGCACCTTCTTTGCTTTCCTCTTCCGATACTCAGTACAATTAGGGCTGTCCATATGTGTATGGGAGTTGAGCCATCATCCACGTGAACATGGGAGTCTACCAGTGGGAAAATCTTCAAAAAAAAGAATGATTCACTCCAATCCCCTTATAGCTTATCAGCTGCCAAAAGCTTCTCAGAACGGGGTGGGACCTGGAAAGCACCTCCCCCATCTGTGCTGGGATTTTGAATATTGACTGCTTTTATGCAGGTAGCCATAGCTGCTGTAGAGTTCATGGACAGGCCAGCCATGCTGTGTCCCGAAGACAGAAGACAGCATTTCACAGCACTTCTTTCCATCCTTTGGCTCTTACATTCTTTCCTCTTTTACCATGTTCCATGAGCCTTGATGAGGGGAGGAGAGGGCTGATAAAGACATCCCATTTAGAGCTGAGCACTTATTCACTTCTTCTCAGCCCTTTGACCAATGATGTGTCTCAGTGTTGATGGCTGCCCAGTGCATGTTTGAAGTCCTTGTGTCTGCATCTGTGTCCCCCATCACTGAGCTGCAAGTCCAGCCAACGCTTTCACTTTTGGCTGGCTCTTTGTCTCCTCCAGCACCAGACAGCTCAGCTCTTGCCTTCCAGCTAAGACCCTGGTATTTCTTCGGTCATTTTCCTACTCTGTTATCATCATCTTTCCTCAGGGGAATCCAAATTGCACCAAACAGACTGTTTGATATTGTCCTTAGGACTTTGAGGCCCTATTCATTTTATCCATTTTTCCTTCTCCTTTACAGATTGGATAGATTTTTATCGATCTGTTTCCCAATCTACTGGATTTTTTTCTGTTCCCTTCAATTTACTCAGAAGACCACTCAGCAAGTTTTCATTTTAAATGCTCTCTTCTTTCTCTGCTGCAAGTCTGTCTTTTCACTTCTTAAGATTTTATTTTACCTTGATGATTTAAATGTGTTTTCCATTATTTCTTGAATTTGTCTGTTTGATAAATTACAGATATGAACCTATGAGCCTCTCATATGTCGGTTTCTAGTTTTATATACATATATATATATGTATATATATATCACACTGTAATTCTTGGTGTGTCTACTAATTTTTGATTGCGTAGCAGATATTGTGGTCGAATCAGTGTAGGGACTGTATTTTGTGATATTTATTTGTTGTTGATTCAAGATAAGATCTTATGTAGCCCAGGCTGGTCTTGAATTTGCCATGTAGCTGAGGATGACCTTGAACTTCTGATCATTCTGTCTTCACCTCCTAAGTTCCATGATTAGAGGTGGGTTGTTGTGCAGAGTTTTATGCAGTGCTGGGGACCAAACCATGCTAGGCAATCACTCAGGCAAATGAGCTACATCCTCAGCTCCCCTCCCTTTAGAAGTTATTTCTGTTTTAGTGGTAGTTGATTGCTTATAGATTAAAATGGAACTTGGGTGGGCTGCTTTTATGCTTTCTTGGGGAGTATCTGTGGCAATCGTAAGATATCTGAAGTCTTTTTAACTTGTGGGATTTAATTTGTAACCTTTTCCCTTAGTTTTGGAAGGGCTTGGTTGTATGTTTTGGAAGGGTAGATTGTTGTAAGCTTGCATTTGGGGTGTGCTTCTCATTCCTAAGTAGTGCTATTTCCAGAGTTTCAGCTGAACACCTGGACTGTGAACAATGTGTTCTCAAGGTCTCACGCCAGCTTACAGACTGGGTTAACTTCTATCATGTCTGTTCTGATCCTCCCTTTAGAATGACCTCATCCTCATAAGCCTCTCTAGATGCCCTTCAGCCCTTGGTTGAGCTCTGGCAAAGCTTCCCCACATGGACTTCTGAGAACTGCATTGCTTGTCTTTGACAACTATCATGCCAGCTGGCCCCAAACTGTGACCTCTGCCAGACAAAGCTCGCCAGCACAACAGTGCTTTGCTTGGATTCCTTTACTACAACACCACTGAAAGTTGTCTTTTGTCACCAAGCTTAGGCTTCGTCTAGTCAGTTTCCCATATCTCCAGAGCCCGGGGTTGCCCCTTCTCTGCAAGCATGAGAGCATGCATTTGAACCCCTAGGCTCCTGTAACCACACTGGAGGGTAGGGAAAGGTAGATCCTGAGAGTTCACTGCTCAGCCAGCCAAGCTGAAATGGTGAGCTTCCACTTCATGGAGAGACTCTGTCACAAGGCAACAGGGGCAGCAGGGATAGGGGAGACAGCTGATGTCCTGCTCTGGCCTCTCAGTGTGCACACACACACACACACACACACACACACACTGTAACACACACTCATACACTTAGAGAGAGAGGGAGAGAGAGGGAGGAGGAGAGAGAGAGAGAGAGGGAGAGAGAGAGAACAGCTTTGTGACTTTGAGTTTTTGAAAATAGTTGCCTGATACGATTTGATAGTTTTAAGTTGTTTGGGCAACAGAGGTAATCCAATCTAGCATTGTTTTCCTTTGGTGCATGGACTCAAATACAGGGCTTTCCTAATTCTAAGCAACCTCTCTTTCACTGAACTGTACCTCCAACCATGGATATTTGAACAAGGGATGATAAGAGAGTGTTGATGAGTATGGGGAGAGAGCTTAGAGTCAGAACACAAGAAGAAATGTTTTCAGGCTTCTAGTCTGGAAACTAAAGTCAGGAGAATGAAGTTTGCAGAAATGCAGACAAAATAAGAGCAGTACATTGGAAAGCACTTCTCTGAGTTATTTATAAATTGAATATAAAGGATGAAGAAAGTTAAAAATGGGACCAGGAAGGTCCTAGAAAAGAGTCATTTCTTTAGAGATATACATTGCAATGTTTATCGGTAAAATAATATAATTTGAGGATTTTATTGGAAATAATTCAGTGTTAAGGATGAAGATGGAGAGGTGATGGGACTTTGCTGCGATCAATCTGGTCACGAGATGAGCATCGTCGAAGCTAGCTTTTGAAATGTGAGCATGTGTGATGTTATTTCTCTACATTGGCAAATGTTTGACATTTTCAAGTTTAGACAAATTAGAGGGAAAGAAAGTGCTAGAGTTGTGAACATGAGCCACAGAGGACTGGAAAGCTTGGTGTGCGCATCCAGATTTAAGGTAGGAGGAAAATCCATGTTGTACACTGGCTTCTCAGTGTACATGCTTGGGTATGCACACACACACTCACACTCAGTTGCAGTTTGTTAAATTTAAAGAAGAGATTTCATGGGAAAAAGGTGCATTTGATTGGCTGGATTGCTGTACCCTTCAGCGGCATCCTTAGGTGCAGATGTGTTTGATGATCTGCCTGAAGATGCAAGTCTGCAGCTGGCAGGTGCCTTTACCTGATGAGTCATACTCCAGAGCTGGGGCTGCAGTATCCATGCTGTGGGCTTGACCAACCTCAGTTCCTGGCAAGCTCATTATATTGGCCGGGAATGCGGTATGCTCTCAGTCTGGACTACAATAGACAGGTTAGGTCAGACGTTGCACACATCTATCTGAGTGGTTCCTGGAGTGAGTTTTCTTTTGAGGTGTTTTGCTGTATCCCCCTTTCCTGATAGATAATGTTCCTAACCAGCTGCATGCTGGGATCCTCCTTAGGTCTTACTACCACCTAGGATGATATAAGCCTAGGATATATGGCTTCCTTACATCCAACGAAGGATTCTGTAGTTGAGCCCCTGAGAGGCTTGTTTCCAAAGCCCCAGAAATTTTATTTTCATTAGTATTTTTAAAAATTTTAATGATTTCTTTTGTGTGCACTGAGGGGGGAGTGTCAGTGCATATTGAGTTAGAGACAATCACTGGGAGTTATTTCTCTCCTTTCACCATGCAGATCCTGGGGATCAAACCTAGGCCATCAGGTTTGGTGGCAGGTGCCTTTATCTCCCCACCCCCCAACCCCCAATGTAAAGCTAGAGACTTTTTTATAAGCTAAGGTGGAAACAAAGAACAAAGACATTGTCAATTTCCGCTCCGGCTGTTTAATTACTTTTCCGGTTTATTCAACAAATTTTGCTTAGGTATCCCATGTGTCAAGTTTTGTGTTAGGGTCTGATGGGGAAGTCAAAGGTGGTCAAAGGATCGGCATTCTCTCAAGGTCTTAGAAGAGAAAGGTAATAGGGGTTTGGAGAAGACACTACAGGTGTAAGGATGATAGATGTTTGTACAGGGCCTGGGGACACAAGGGAGTGGGTGATTGTCATACAGACCTTTCCCTTGGGTTCCGGGTTTTCCACTGCTTTTCCTACTTATCCCTTACCCTGAGTCTGCTGAATGCCACTTTCCTAACTTCTAAATAAGGCTACTTAGAGCTTTCCCAAGTATCAGCAACGTAAACAACAGAAGATGCTGCTGATGCTGTTGATAGTGATGGTGATGCTGCTGCTGGGGTGGGGTGGATCACAATGCTTTTTACTTCTTGCCAGGTATGCCCATGATGGATCACCGTGATCACTGATTTTACCAGGTGACATTCAAGGGAGCATTGTCATGCACATGGAGCCACATTAAGATAATCTGGGGGCTGCAGGTATTCCCAGGAAAGATCCATAAGCAAAAGGAAATTTCCTTTGTAACATGGGCAATAAATCTTCTGCCTATTGACTTTTAAAAGCGTAGAGCAAAATGTCTTTTTTGTCTGTTTAATAGCAAGCACCTCCTTACCATTTGTTTCGTGGCACAGTTTACTGAGGACTTCCATAGTCGTAAATCATCAGGGCCTCATCAGAACCCTCTCACTTTGCAGAATAGATGTAATTTTGACCCTCACTCAGCTAGGCAAAATATGACCTGGAGAAGTTAAATAATTTGCCCAAGACATATAGCTAGCATGAGTGGAACTCAAAGTCTGAATTCTGATCCTTTTCTCTTTTCATTTTTGAAATCTTCAGTTCTTCGTGGTAAGTATCTGTAGTGGGCAGGGCTCCTCTTTGATGTCTATAAAAGGTTTCAAACTGGTTTTTTTTTTTTAATGTTTAAAAAAAAATCATCCCTATTTTGATGTATCTCGGATATCTGAAATACCCCAGTCTCAAGTGCAGTCACAATAAATCAAGCAAACAAATAACCCATCCCTATTGTTCTGTGGATTATTTCCCCATGAGGCAGATGTTTACTTTTTATAAATGAAAGCTCATTGGTGTCAGGAACGTTTAAGAGGCTTAACCTGTCTCCTCTGGCATATGGCACTGGCTTTTCATGATAAAAGTCATTGTGTAAGCGGTAGACTAAATTGCAAGGCTCTGTTCTGAAACTCATCAGTTACTGCTTGTGAACAGTACTGCTTTCCTATGAAGAAGCTCGTCTGGGCCTCTTCCACAGAGAAAGGGGGGAAAGGCTGTTTCCTTTGGTAGAAAATACTCATATTTTAATGGGTATGATGTCATGAATTATTAAAGTAGCTTAACTTTAAAGCTGAGCGGAAAGAACACATAGTGAGGAACGACCTTGAGACTCTTGAAAAATGGGAATGTTGACTGTGTGCCTGCCGACTCAAAGATGGATTTCTACTTTAGTTTATATTTATGCAACTGTGAAACTCGGTCCCTTGTTCCCAAAGAAATCCTTTGTGCAGCCGTGTGGAGAAAGTTATTACATTTTAGTGCAGAAGAGCTGTAAAGTTTCTTTCCTCCAGTCTCATGAAAGCTACAATGTGCTGGCGAACTTTGTGCTGGGGGAATGGCCCTGAGGAATGAGATGTAGAGCCTCTCAGAAGACAAAAGGAAACAGGCAGGCATTGTTCTTTCAAAAAGGAATGTACCATTAGGTTCTTAGAGAGGATTTGCGTGTAACCCAGTGTCGTCCCTCTACAGTGTTCACTTGCTTCTGATTCAAGGTGAGAAAAGGGAAATAAAGCCGGAAGCAAGAAGAGCCGCCAGCCACTCTGTTGCCTGAGCACAAGATGATGCCTGTAGCGATCCTACCATAATGAGTGCAGGTGCCCAGGGAAGCTGCCAGAGTGCTCACAATACCACAGGGAATACTTCAAAGATTTGAGTTGGGCTCCAGGCTCATTCCCTGGCCAATAGTTTTCTGGGAAAAATTATAGAAACTAGAAGTGGAATAAAGTGTCCTTGATATTTCCAAAGTGAGCCAATGCTGTGTCTAAACCTACAAAGAGCTATGACCCATCTCTTCCTACGTTCTTTGTAATATGATTGAGTTGACCATCGGAAGGTTTTGGGACATCACTTACGGCAAGTTGCTTTACCCAGCATAGCAAGACCTTGGGTTTGATTGTTAGTTTGATAAAAAAGGACCCTTTGGAAGGGAAAAGACTATGATTGGGGAAGATGGAAGAACCTGGATGTACAAATCTGTTAAATGCTTGGTCTTGCCTCAAAAACAGTGTTGAAGCATGACTAATAACCCTATTTAGAGAAGGCCAAGCTCAGTGTGTACTATTTGTTGACATCATACAATAAATAGCAGAACAGAACTTCCTGTGAGCCGATATACGACACCAGACGTTTGAATGAATTCACCATTATTTTTGTTTGCTTGTTTGCTTTTGATTTTTTGAGACAAGATCATCCTACGTAACCCATACTGGCATTGAGCTTCCTTCTCTACTTCCCAAGTGCTGGCATCATAGGTGTACCGTGCTCAGCAGAATTCACCATTTTTACTATTTGGCTCTGAATGATGGTTTGCTGGCCTTCATTGTTTGTTTGAACTCTTTGGTCCTTAATGTAGGATATCTTCTTTTTGCCCTTGTAGACCCCGTCTCCTCGCCATCCTTCTCTGTTCTCAGTGTCTTGGCAGATAACAGGCCTCTACTCGAATAGGAGCCTTTTGTCCTTTGGTTTATAGTTGGGTCCGGTCAAACGGGGCTTTGATGGCCAGGAGATGGCTGGAAATGCATTATATATTAGTTTGTCCTCATTTTTTCCTATTTTGTTTTGTTCTGGAGACAGTGGCTCTCATTATGTAGTCCAGGCTAGCCCATTCCTGGTCTTCCAGCCCTTGCTTCCCAGACACAAACCCTGTATCTTTCACCTTTCAGATGGCTTTTTCTTGAATGCTATGATGCCCTCCTTCTTTATCCTGTTTCTCTTTCTGGGCTGTAGTTACTACTCTAACCCTTTGGGCTTCTTTGGGCTTAGGTAGTTCTCTACTGTTGCTAGCCCATGAGAACCGTATTATCCTCCAGCTTTTTCTGAACACTGACCCACAGCTATGTGGATTAGGCCTACTGTCAAACAGTTGGATTATCCAAATTGACTGGGCCCTTTGTTTCACTTTAAGACCCTGATGCTGTAATGTCTGAGTTTTGTACCCATTAATGGCTATTTTTACTGTGAGGATGACGATTTTTGTGTCTTCTTTCTCCCTTAAGAATTTCCTACTTATAAATTCCTCCTGGACTAGTTTTTTCGCCATTCACTTCCTTTTGTCTTACTACACGGCCTCCGAATTTTTGCTCCCCCACCCCCAATCTCTACTTGAGTCTGGTGGACCAGTTTCTCTCACTGTTTTAAGACTGACTTTCTGTGGTCCATGGGCAGGAGTTGGTCTGTATTAGCATTTCTTTGTAAAATGGTCTTCAGAATTGTCTTGAGAAAACAATGCACATTTTTAGAACTTCTAGGGAAAAAAAATCATTATTTCTCCAAAAAAAAAAAAAAAAAAAAAAAAGAGAAGATAATGAAAATATGCTCAGTAAATAACATTTAGGATAATAGAAGATTCCGAAATAGGCAGAAGATTTAAATTCAAGGTCAGCTTCTTCTTTTGTTGGATTGCAGCAAGCATTTAATGGTAATAAAATCTTTTTCCTGTATAATACATTTTATATTAAAACTTGAGGCATTTAAATGAGGGATTTTATGTCTGCACAGTCTTTATTGAGCATGAAGGATTAAAAAAATACCTTTTCTTTTCTTAATACACTTTTTTTTTGAGGGTTGAAAAGCCACTCCATTCCTCCTGGGCCCACAGAATTGAGGATTGACAGGTTGAAGGTGGCCAGAAACACTCACAAAGTGTCTTCCCTCTCCTGTTTAACCTTGGACCCTGTTACTCTGGGCATTTCTGTCTCCTGAATAGACACTAAATCTTTGTTGGTGGTGTGACAGCTTTATGAGGTGGACTTGTGTCTATTTTCAGAAGACTATGGGAGCACTTTAATGTGTTTTCTCTTCTCCTGAAGGCAGCTTAGGAACAGCCTGTGCTTGTCAATGGGATAAGGCTGGTGGTCCAGCAGCATCTGGGTGCAGTGTTCAATAACACAGATGCGCAGTCTTATAGTTCCAGGGGGGAACCATAGTAGTGCTTGTTTTTCATAGGCTGGATTAAGATAAGGTAATCTCTTGAAGGAATATTAGCTGATGCTTTGCTGGAGCATTGTGTGTATGCCTGCGCGCGCGCGCGCGCGCGTGTGTGTGTGTGTGTGTGTGTGTAGTGTGTATGTGAGTTACCTGTGTCTATGGGTGTGCACATGTGTGTGGCACAGATTCTCTCACTAAAGTGTAGAGTATATGTGAGTACATGTATGTATAGGTGTATACATGTGTGCACATGTGTGTGGCAGCCAGTGAAATTCTCTCACTAAACCTAATATTCACTGGGTTGATTGGCTGGTCAGCCAGCTCTGGGGATCCATTTGTTTCTGCTTCCAGTACTGGGGTTATAGACATGCATGGCCACACCTGGCTTCTTAATGTGAGTGCTGAGAATCCTAACTCAGGTCCTCGGGCTTATGCAGAAGGCACATTAATGACTGGACCAGTTCCTTTGCACCTGCTCTTTAGTATTGAGGAATCTATGATCTGCTCCTGATGCTCAGATATCAAGATAAAACATCAAAACCTGGGCGCACCATCCTTCTGCTCTAGGATGGTGCCCTGTCAAGGTTTGCTAGGCTGGTTTTAAGGCTGTTCATGTTGGGTGCACTGGAAGCAAGCTGAGAAGATTCCAGGGTTTGTTGATGTCAGGTACAGCAGGCAGGAAAACTCAGCCACAGAGCAACTACATTATTTTCTTTTTTCTTGGTCACTGATGATTTTCTTGGATTAAACTATTGAATTTAGACTATTCACTTTGTAAGTGAATTTAATCTAGAAGAAGCAAGAACAGTAAGTTTATAGTTTAGAAGTGTTTGAAATATACATTTATAGAGGAAATTCTCTGCCTATGGAAGAGGATTATTGTTGGTGGGGATTTGACCTGTAGCGGGATGTGCCTTCCAATATATAAATAGCTGCTCTTTGCATTGGAATACATTACCTGGAGAAGGCTGGGCCCCACGCTTTACATTTTAGATTGCCAGAGCTGCATTTCCCATTGGGTGGTTAATAACACCTTTTAAAATCTAAATATCCCCAGTACATTAACCTGACCTGACTGTTCTTGGCCACAACTTTACATTTTAAAAATAGCCCTGAAGCAAGCACATTGGAAACAACATTTATTTAAACAACCAATTCCCCCTGCATATCACATAGGCCTGAATCTTTTCTGTGTCTCTCTGCTCCCATGATAGCACACAGCATAGATCTCCTTGTGGGAAGTTCAGGGTATAAGAGTGCAGGGGAGCTAGTGATGTGCTCTTTTGATTCCCGGGACAGTTTTAGTAGCTGTGCTTTAATTTTTATTTTTGCTAATACCGGCTAGGTGTTTACCCATGGCCTCTGGAAATTAGTCAGAAGGACTTTCCAGGGAGGGGAAAGGAGTGCAAACACTGCTCATTTATTTAGTGCTGAAGGCACTGGCTGGCGAAGAAAGGCCATTGGTGGTCCTTTGGCTCTTGTATTTGCTTTCAGACTCTAGGAAAGGCAGTGGCAGAGAAGAAACAAAAGAGAGAGGAGAGGATTGAAAGCATCACAGAAAACAAAGCTTGCTAAGCTTGGGAGATGGTCACTATAGATGTTTTTACACAGGACCCAGGGAATGCTATGTGTTTCCTGGGCAGATGCAGGACACACACTCACACCTGCACAAACACTCACCCCAAGGAAAGAGGGGGTGCCCCCCAAGAGCCAGTGCACTTTAGAATTCTGGGTTTGTTTTTTTGGGGGGTTCTGAATTAATTAGATACCATGTTGAATTCTAAATGTGATAATTAGGCAAATTAATGCTGCAGTGAAGTTATTAATGAGGCAAAATATGCTAATATGCTTTTGATAAAGAGCTCTTCTTCTGCCTTACCAAGAAATTGGCAAACATCTTTTATTTGAGGCCAGACAGCTCATCTTTAGTGATTTACTAAAAAGCTTCTCGGCCGTATGTTGTGAACAAATGCTGTAAATAGGGGTTAATGTCTAAATTTTTGATGTGGATAAGCCTTGTTTCTATGTAGTAAGCCCTGGATGCTCTTTGCCAGGCATCCAAGCGGCAGCAGGGCCCAGAAAGGCAAAACCTTTTCTGTGCCCCTGAATGCGGGCATGAGGGTACTGCTCACTGGCTTCATTCCTGTGGACAGCACCATCCACCAACACTCACAAGGTGAATGGTGGCTGCCACCCCTTCCCCCAACGTGCTCCGTTCTCTTCAGCAGACTTGGTGTCTCCTTTGGTTTTCAGATGTTCAAAAGTCCTCAGCCCAGAATCATTAGGGAACCCATTTAGTGGTTTGGAAGTGACATGGCAGAATTTCTCTTTCCGATCTGAAGTCAGCTCTGTACATCACATTGTGCATAAAGAACCCTTCTGGGACCAAGTGCAGACACCTCCTACAAGGGAGAGTTGGTTATTAAAACAAGATGAAGGGAAGTCTGAAAAGCACCTTCCCCATGTGCATGTGGTTATTTTAATCCTCTTAATCGCATGCACCACGAGGGCATGGCCCGCATAACTTCCATTCACTTGAATGTGACATTTGCTGACAGGTTTAACTGTTTTTCCCTCATCCTCCAGGAGGGGGTTAGCTTTTGTAAGTCTGGAGAGAGAAGCCCCTGCCGCTGTTTGGGTATAGCTACCCTTGGCTTGTCCTTGGCTGGTGTGTTTCTGGATTAGGCATGATAGCAGGACAGAGACAGTTTATTAAGGATAAAGCAGCTCAGAGAGGGAGATGACGTCATTCAGAATGACCGTTGACTATCAGACGCAGGACACCTTACCAAGAGGTGGCAGCAAATAAGGAGTTGGCTTTCTCCTCAAACACAGTAGGCCATGGGAGGTGGTTTTCGGTTGAAACACGACTCAGTTGCATCCTTTGTATACTGCCATGACATTATCTTAATTGTCCTTGTGGCACATAAGGACTTCAGAAATCCAGGACTTGGCATCTCTATTTCAAGCAGGAGGAAGAAGAAAAAGGGTTGGGGGCATAGCTCAGTGGATAGCATGCTTGCCTCAGATGCACAAGTTCCCCAACACAACATAAGCTAGGAGTGGTGAAATATAATTGCTACTCAGTGTCATAGTTAGGTTTTGTTAACTTGACACAAACCTAGACATACTGGTGAAGAAGAACTCTCAACTGAGGAAGAGCCTTCATCAGATTGGCATGCTGATATGTCTGTGAGGCATTTTTTTCCATTTCTAATTGATGGATTGGGGAAGCCCACTGTGGGTAGTACATCCTTAAGTGGGTGAGCCTAGGAGTGAGCTAAATAAGCAAGCCACATTCAATGTTCCTCTGGGATCCCTGTTTCAGTTCCTGACTCTAGGTTCCTGCCTTGGTTTTCCACTGATGATGGAAGCCAAATAAACCACTTGCTCAGCCAGCTAAGTTTCGGTTGCAGTGTTTAGCACAGCATCAGACAGCAAACTGAGATGCCCAGTTGGAACTTGGGAGGTGGAAGCAGGGTTAGATGCTCAAGTTCATACTTAGCTACATGGTGAATCTGAAGCCATCCGAGGGCATACGAGACCCTGGTTTCAATAGAAGAAAACAAACAGAGATTAGGATAGGACTGACTTTTTTCCTTCTTGAACACTTTGCTAGAATTTCTATCTAACATTCTCCATTTCTATTTTTGTTTATTGGCAGCAGCTTATAAGCGGAAAGGTGAGAGAATGGAGATAGATTGGCAAGCCAACAGCTTCTCAGTCCTTCTGTGGGGCACAATTAGCTTGGGCTATGTGGTTGTATTTTTAACTGACTACCATTCCACAGTGATTATCTCAACACTTGGATGTCTGGACATGAGCTGGGGGTCTAAGTCGGAAAGCCTAGATCACTCTGTGCAGGTGGAAGGAAGTGTGAATAAACCTTCAGACTTTGGGTTGAGCTGTGTGTCTCAGTATATGACTTTCACTCATGCCCCTTAGTTCCCTTAATTGTGACTTGGAGAGCATTCATTGGGTTATTATAGGAAGTCATTAGGACTGCAAATACAAAGTGTCTAGCACATTAAACTTGTTAATAGGTGACAGATGTTAAGGTAGTAAATGAAATTCAGATCATGTTCATAAAGAATTAACACGCAGTAGGAAAACATTGTCACACATTTCCCTGTACCTTTTAAGACATGGGCTTCTGGTGGGCATAGGTGCCCTTCTGTTGGATGGACTGACAACTGGAAGGACTAAGTTTAAATCAGCATAATCTGTGCCAGAAAGTGGAGACTTTGAGGAACAGGGAAGGGGGCAAGCCCACTAAAGAGTGGGCTGAGGAGGGGGTATGCTCTCCTGGCTTTGGCATGAAGCTGTGCACAAGGTATGGAAAGCCATCCCTGACTCACTTGGAAAGCCTTAAGGAACATGTCTGATAGAGGCAATGAAGTGAGGGCCTTTTGGTGAGTACAAAGTGGTGATTATGTTGCCTCTAGGTTGTGAAGTTGCAGCTGACATAGTCTCCAGCTTATTCACACAAGTTTCAGCATTTGGTAAGCTAGATTTAAAGGTGTCACTAACCAAGCCACACAAAATAAAAATGGAGAAGAGTCATGAGCTCGGCAGGAGATTGACAATGCCAGATGTGGGTGAGGGCGTCCTTTCATACTCCTAGTTAGGTGTCCCAAGCAGGGTGGGGGTGGAGGACTCTTCCCTTATTAGTCCCTGGCTCTTCTGTGATGAAGTCATCATGACATGCATGTGATTCTAGCAGTTGAAGATAAAATAATTTTATTTTTAATTTTTTTGAACAGCATATTTCTAAACAAAAGCCAATTACTATATTTGGTGCTAAATTGGAAAACAGAAGCCAGCAATCTGTTTCAAAGTTGGAAGAAAATCTGGCTGCTTTGAATTTATTGAGCGATGGTACAGTACTGTATTTTTATGAGCAAATTAAGATATTTTCAGGGTCAATTGTGAATATACTTGGTGTTCACGTTATGAGCCGATATTAGAACTTAACCCTTGAGTAAAATTTGACTTTTCTGTGTATTAATAAGTGATGAACACATCCATACGTGGCTAGCATGATTCAGAGACCACAAACCTGGGCTTTAGTTTTTTAAAACTTCTATTCTTCTCGCATACATTACATCCTGATCACAGTTTCCCCTCCCTCCATTCCTCTCAGTCCCTCCCCCACTTCCTCTTTCCCCCAGATCAACTCCTCCTCTGTTTACTTTCAAATAAATAAATAAATAAATAAATAAATAAATAAATAGCAGGCCTCCCAGTGATATCCACTGAATATGGTCTAACAAGACTAGGCACAAACTCTCATATCACGGCTTGACATGTCAATCCAGTAGGATAAAAGGATCCCAAACATGAGCAAAGAGTCAGAGAAAATCCCTATTCTAACTGTTAGAAGTCTCATGAGAACACCAAGCTACACAACCATACGGTATATGCAGAGGACCTAGCTCAGATCCATTCAGGGTCCCTGTTTGCAAACCTGGGCTTTAAGGCAAGATGATGCCTGTCCCTCCAGTTGGTGAGAGATTTCTCATCTGACTCTGTTGCTCAGGGAGGCAGGGACTTTGCTGAACTAGTCCGTCATCTTCTTGTTTTGCTGGGATGGAGTTTTAACTCAGGCTGGTGGATGGTGATCCTGTCACAAGGGTTTGGGGTACTGGTTCTGGGCTAACATCTATCTACACATCAGCTGGGAGGTCCTCATTCTTGTGTCATGACTGCCCTGAACACTTGTGGCTGCTCTCCTAGTTTGGTCCTTTTTTCTTCCCCTGGCACATACCAACAGATGCTATTTCCTGGTTCCTCCAGGGCCATAAGAAACCCACAAAGCTTTCCATGGCTTTCCATCTTCAAACCCCATGTGCTGTATCTCCTCTACGGCTCCTGTCCCTAGCACCCATGGGAACTGGGTCACTGCATATTGACGATTTCTCAACACAAAGTGGGATCTTGGTGGTCTTGGGATACCTGGTGTGATTTGGAAGGGCAGGGATAAGAACCCTCCCTAAGAGGTGTAGAAGCTTCTAAATATCAGATGTTTCCCTTGGTATCCTTTTTTTAAAATTTATTTTTCATACTTTATTTACATTTTAAATGTTTCCCCCTTTCCAGATCTCCCCTTTGGAACCTCCCCATTTCCTCCCCCTCCCTCTGCCACTATGGGGGTATTCCCCCCCCCATCTATTCTCCTATACTGGGGGATCTAATACCCTCAGGCCCAAGGGCCTCTCTTCCCCCTGATGGATAACAAGACCCTCCTCTGCCGCATATGTGGCCAGCACCATGGGTCCCTCCATGTGTATTCTTTGGTTGGTGGTCCAGTCTATGGGAGCATCAGAAGGTCAGACCAATGGACACTGTTGTTCCCTCCATGGGGCTGCAAACTCCCTCAGCTCCTTCAGTCCCTTCTCCAACTCCTCCACCCGAGACATCATGCTCAGTCCAACAGTTGCTGGGAATTGAATCAAGGGTATTCCGAACTTTTGGGCTAAAAACAACTTATCAGTGAGTACATACCATGTTCATTCATTTTTGACTGCGTTACCTTGCTCAGGATGATATTTTCAAGTTCCATCCATTTGCCTGTGAATTTTATGAAGTCATTGTTTTTAATAGTTGCGTAGTATTCCATTGTGTAAACGTACCACATTTTCTGTATCCATTCCTCTGTTGAGGGACATCTTGGTTGTTTCCAGTTTCTGGCTATAATAAAATGGCTGCTATGAACATAGTGGAGCATGTGTCTTTATTACATGTTGGAGCATCTTCTGGGTATATGCCCAGGAGTGGAATAGCTGGGTCCTCAGGTAGTATTATGTTCATTTTTCTGAGGATCCACCAAACTGATTTCCAGAAAAGTTGTATCAGTTTGCAATCCCACCAGCAATGGAGTAGTGTTCCTCTTTCTCCACATCCTCGCCAACATCTGCTGTCACCTGAGTTTTTGATCTTAGCGATTCTGACTGGTGTGAGGTGGAATCTCAGGGTTGCTTTGATTTGTATTTCCCTGATGACTAAGGATGTTGAACATTTCTTTAGGTGCTTCTCAGCCCTACAAGTTTCCTTAGTTGAGAATTCTCTCTTTAGCTCTGTCCCTCATTTTTTGGATAGGGTTATTTGGATCTCTGGAGTCTAACTTCTTGAGTTCTTTGTATATATTGGATAATAGGCCTATATCAGATGTAGGATTGGTAAAGGTCTTTTCCCAATCTGGTGGCTGCCGTTTTGTCCTATGTACAGTGTCCTTTGCCTTACAGAAGCTTTGTAATTTCATGAGGTCCCATTTGTCGATTCTTGATCTTAGAGCATAAGCCATTGGTGTTCTGTTCAGGAACTTTTCCCCTGTTCCCACGTGTTCGAGACTTTCCCCCACATTCTCTTCTATTAGATTCAGTGTATCTGGATTTATGTGGAGGTCCTTGATCCACTTGGACTTGAGCTTTGTACAGGTAGATAGGAATGAATCAATTCGCAATCTTCTACATGTAGACCTCCAGTTGAACCAGCACCATTTGTTGAAAATGCTGTCTTTTTTCCACTGGAGGTTTTAGCTATTTTGTCAAAGATCGAGTGACCATAAGTGTGTGGGTTCATTTCTGGTTCTTCAATTCTATTCCATTGATCTACCTGCCTGTCGCTGTACCAATACCATCAGTTTTTATCACTACTGCTCTGTAGTACAGCTTGAGGTCAGAGATGCTGATTACCCCAAAAGGCCTTTTATTGTTGAAAATAGTTTTTGCTATCCTGGGTTTTTTGTTATTCCATATGAATTTGAGAATTGCTCTTTCTAAGTCTATGAAGAATTGAGGTGGAATTTTGATGGGGATTGCATTGAATCTGTGGATTGCTTTCTGCAGGATGGCCATTTTAACTATATGAATCCTGCGAATCCATGAGCATGGGAGATCTTTCCATCTTCTGAGGTCTTCTTTGATTTCTTTCTTCAGAGACTTGAAGTTTTTGTCATACAGATCTTTCACTTGTATGGTTCGAGTCACACCAAGATACTTTATATTGTTTGTGACAATTGTGAAGGGTGTTATTTCCCTAATTTCTTTCGCAGCCTGTTTATCCTTCGAGTATAGGAAGGCTACTGATTTGCTTGAGTTAATTTTGTATCCGGCCACTTTGCTGAAGGTGTTTATCAGCTGTAGCAGATCTCTGGTGGAGTTTTTCAAGTCTCTTAAGTATACCATCTTTTCATCTGCAAATAGTGATATTTTGATTTTTTCCTTTCCAATTTGTATCCCTTTGACCTCCTTTTGTTGTCTAATTGCTCTAGCTAGAACTTCAAGTACTATATTGAATAGATAGGGAGAGAGAGGGTAGCCTTGCCTAGTCCCTGATTTTAGTGGGATTGCTTCGAGTTTCTCTCCATTTAGTTTGATGTTGGCCACTGGTTTGCTGTATATTGTTTTTACTAAGTTTAGATATGCTCCTTGAATTCCTGATCTTTCCAAGACTTTTATCATGAAGGGATGTTGAATTTTGTCAAATGCTTTATCAGCATCTAACAAAATGACCATGTGGTTTTTTCTTTGAGTTTGTTTATGTAGTGGATTGCATTGATGGATTTCTGGGTATTGAACCATTCTTGCATCCCTGGAATGAAGCCTACTTGATCATGGTGAATGATTATTTTGATGTGTTCTTCGATTCAGTTTGTGAGAATTTTATTGAGCATTTTTGCATCAATATTCATAAGGGAAATTGGTCTGAAGTTTTCTTTTATTATTGGGTATTCGTGAGGTTTTGGTATCAGTGTAACTGTGGGCTCATAGAATGAATTGGGTAGTGTTCCTTCTGTTTCTATTTTGTGGAATAGATTGAAGAGTCTTGGTATTAGGTCTTCTTTGAAGGTCTGATAGAATTCTGCACTGAACCCATCTGGTCGTGGGCTTTTTTTTTTTATTTTTGGTTATGAGACTTTTAATGACTGCTTCTATTTCTTTAGGGGTTATGGGACTGTTTAGATGGTTTATCTGATCCTGACTTAACTTTGGTATTTGATATCTGTCTGGAAATTTGTCCATTTCATCCAGATTTTCCAATCTTGTTTTGTATAGGCTTTTGTAGTAGGATCTGATGATTTTTTAAATTTCCTCAGAATTTTTGTTATATCTCCCTTTTCACTTCTAATTTTGTTAATTTGGATACTATCTCTTTGCCCTCTGGTTAGTTTAGCTAAAGGTTTATCTATCTTGCTGATATTCTCAATGAACCAGCTCCTGGTGTTGTTGATTCTTTGTATAGTTCTTTTAGTTTCTACTTGGTTGATTTCAGCCCTTAATTTGATTATTTCTTGCCTTCTACTCCTCTTGGGTGTATTGGCTTCTTTTTGTTCTAGAACTTTCAGGTGTGCTGTTAAGCTGCTAGTATATACTTTCTCCAGTTTCTTTTTGGAGGCATTCAGAGCTATGAGTTTTCCTCTTAACACTGCTTTCATTGTGTCCCATAGGTCTGGGTATGTTATACTTTCATTTTCGTTAAATTCTAGGAAACCTTTAATTTCTTTCTTTATTTCTTCCTTGACCAAGTTATCATTGAGTAGAGAGTTGTTCAGCTTCCATGTGTATGAGGGCTTTCTGTTGTTGTTGTTGCCATTGAAGACCAGCCTTATTCCATAGTGATCTAATAGGAAGCATGGGATTATTTCAATCTTCTTATATCTGTTGAGGCTTGTTTTGTGACCAATTATATGATCAATTTTGGAGAAGGTACCATGAGGTACTGAGAAGAAGGTATGTTCTTTTGATTTAGGATGAAATGTCCTATAGATATCTGTTAAATCCATTTGGTTCGTAGCATCTGTTAGTTTCATTGTGTCTCTGTTTAGTTTGTATTTCCAAGATCTGTCCTTTGATGATAGTGGGTTGTTGAAGTCTCCCACTACTATTGTGTGAGGTGCAATGTGTGTTTTGAGCTTTAGTAAAGTTTCTTTTATGAATGTGGTTGCCTTTGCGTTCGGGGCATCGATGTTCAGAACTGAGAGTTCTTGGTAGATTTTTCCTTTGATGAGTATGAAGTGTCCTTCCTTATCTTTTTTGATGACTTTTGGTTGAAAGTCGATTTTATCTGATATTAGAATGGCTACTCTCAGCCTGTTTCTTGGGACCATTTGCCTGGAAAATTGTTTTCCAGCCCTTTACTCTGAGGTAGTGTTTGCCTTTAACATGGAGTTGCATTTCCTGGATGCAGCCTAATGCTGGGTCCTGTTTATGCATCCAGTTTGTCAGCCTGTGTCTTTTTATTGGGGAATTGAGTCCATTGATGTTAAGAGATATTAAGGAATAGTGATTGTTGCTTCCTGTTATTCTCGATGTTATTTTTATGTTTGTGTGGTTATCTTCTTTTGAGTTTGTTGAAAGATTATTTTCTTGCTTTTTCTAGGGTGTAGTTTCCCTCCTTGAGTTGGCATTTTCTATCTATTATTCTTTGTACGGCTGGGTTTGTGGAAACATACTGCGCAAATTTGGATTTTTCATAGAATATTTTGGTTTCACCATCTATGATTATTGAGAGTTTTGCTGGGTTTAGCAGCCTGGACTGGCATTTGTGTTCTCTTTGAGTCAGTATGAGATCTGCCTAGCATCTTCTAGTTTTCATAGTCTCTGGTGAGAAGTCTGGTGTAATTCTGATAGGTCTGCCTTTATATGTTACTTGTCCTTTTTCCCTTACTGCTTTTAATATTCTTTCTATATTTTGTGTATTTGGTGTTTTGACTATAATGTGATAAGAGAAATTTCTTTTCTGGTCCAATATATTTGGCGTTCTGTAGGCTTCTTGTATATATATATGTTCATCTCTTTCTTTAGGTTAGGGAAGTTTTCTTCTATAATTTTCTTGAAGATATTTACTGATCCTTTAAGTTGGGGATCTTCACTCTCTTCTATACCTATTATCCTCAGGTTCTGTCTTCTCAGTGTATCCTGGATATCCTGGATGTTTTGGGTTAGGAGCTTTTTGCATTTTTGCATAGGAGCGTTTTCTTTGACTGTTGTGTCAATGTTTTCTATGATATCTTCCACACCTGAGATTCTCTCTTCTATCTCTTGTAATCTGTTGGTGATGCTTGCATCTGTGACTCCGGATCTCTTTCCTACATTTTCTATCTCCAGGGTTGTCTCCCTTTGTGATTTCTTTATTGTTTCTATTTCTATTTTTAGTTCCTAGATGGTTTTGTTCAATTCCTTCCCTCTGTTTGATTGTGTTTTCCTGTAATTCTTTAAGGGATTTTTATATTCACTCTTTAAGGGATTCTAGTTGTTTACCTGTGCTTTCTTGTATTTCTTTAAGGGAGTTATTTATTTCCTTCTTAAAATCTTCTGTCATCATCATGAGATGTGATTTTAAGTCTGAGTCTTGCTTTTCTGGTGCGTTGACGTATCCAGGGCTTGCTGTGGTGGGAGATCTGGGTTCTGATGATGCCAAGTAGCCTTGGTTTCTGTTCCTTATGTTTTTGCCCTTGCCTTTTGCCATCTGGTTATCTCTGGTGTTAGCTGGTCTTACTCTCTTTGACTGTGACTTGTCCCTCCTGCAAGCCTAGGTGTCAATACTCCCTGAAGACCAGTTCTCTCTAAGAGGAATTTGGGTTTGGAGAGCTGTGATACAGGGTCAGTTCCGGGTTGCAGACAAAACCCAGAAGGATCTTGTCCCCAGCTGTCCCTTGGTTCCTGTTTCTTGATGGCTCTGCAAAGGTCCCTCTTGATCCAGTGATTTGACCAGAAGTGGTGGTCTTGCCTGTGCTCTAAGGTTTGTTCGTGCTCCTGGGATACCAGCTCTTTCTTGGCACTATTTGAGTATGGAGCCCTGTGTCATAAGATCAGTTCTTGGCTGCCAAAAGAAACCAGAAAACCACTCCTCAGTCCCTGTGTCCTGGGAATTACAGGTGGGTCCCTCTGATCAGACAGGCTTGTTCATATTCCTGGGAGTCTAGCTTTCTCCTTGCACTATTTGGCTATGGAGCCCTGGTGGCCCAAGAAGAGGTCTCTAGACACAGATGGAAACTGGAAGGCTCCTGATCACGGCTGTTCCTCAGTCCCTGTGTTCAGAGGATCCTGAGAGGGTCTCACTGAGCAGTGGTGCTCATTCTACCCCCACTCAAGGGCTTTTCCACACTCCTGGGATGCTAGCTTTCTCCAGGCGCTATTTGGCTATGGAGCTTTGGTGACCCAGGCAGAGGTCTCTAGCCACAGATGGAAACCAGAAGGCTCCTGTCCCAGTCTGTTCCCTAGTCCCTGTCCTATCATTTCTTAATACTGGCATTTTTGGGGCCAAGCTTCTGAGTGCTTTGAGATGACACACTCATGCCATATCTGTGATAGTTTGAATATGCTTGGCCCAGGGAGTTGCACTGTTAGAAGGTGTGGCCTTATTGGAGGAAGTGTGTCACTTTGAGGGTGGGCTTGGAGACCTTCCTCCTAACTACCCATGAGACAATCTTCTTCTGGCTGCCTTTGGATCAAAATGCAGAACTCTCAACTCCTTCTCCAGCACCATGTCTGCCTGGATGCTGCCATGCTTCCTGTCATAATGTTAATGGACTGAACTTCTAAAACTGTAAGTCAGCCCCAATAAAATGTTGTCTTTTATAAAAGTTGCCTTGGTCATGGCATCTCTTCACAGCAATAAAACTGAAACTGAGACAATATCCAAACCATAACACCCTGTTTTGAACTCCTGGGAAGCCTTTTAGAAATGACAGAAGATAAGAATGTGTCCTGGAGAGATATATAAGTTTGGATGACCCAAGATAGCATATTTCAGAACTGTAACTTAGAGCAAACAATGAGAACATGTGGTGCAAATGGAGTCCCTTATATTTTATGTGACAAAGAACTTTTAATTTTTTCCCATTGGAAATTTCAGTTCTATGTTATGGAAAACATAAAATGTATAGAGCCTGCCATTTTATCCAAGTGCTATTTCAGTGTTATCAACAGAACCTCATCATTATCTTGTATTGAAAGGCTATCCATTAAGCAATGACTAACCATTCTTTCTACTCTTCGTCCCTGGCCTGAAAATCTGTGCTATAATTTCTGCCTTTGTGAGTTTGGCTTCTCCAGGCACTGCATGTAAGTGGAATCATGCCACGAATGCTGTCTTTACTTGTGGTTTATTTTACTTAGCACAATGTTTTCAACACTCATCTATGATCTAGCATGAGTTTGAATTTCCTTTCCTTCTGCCCTATGATTTTAAAGGAAGAGCATCTTCCATTGTAAGATGTGCAGAATTTGTGTGTGTGTGTGTGTGTGTGTGTGTGTGTGAGTGTATGTGTATGTGTGTCCATTTATCTGTTGATGGACATTGGGGTGGTGTTTAGTTTGTGAAAAGTGCTGCTAAGAATGTTTGTGTACAAATGTCTGTCTACATCCTTACTTTCAATTCTTTAAGTTGTAGACCCCAAAGTAGGACTGTAGAACCCCATGGCATTCGGGATGTAAATTTTTAAGAGGTGGCCACCGTAGTGGAATCACCACTTGCATTTCTACTGGAGTTTCAGGTCTTTTTTTTTTTTTTCCTAATACTTGCCATTTTCTGCATATTTGATACAAATGTGTATGGAATAGTATCTCATTGTGGTTTTGCCCTTCCTTTGCATTGCCCCACAGACCAGTTGTGCGGAATCCTTTGTCTATTTGAAAGTTACATTTATATTTTGCTGTTACCTGAAGGCTTTGGGGATTTTTAAGCTCATCGCACTTTGTTGCCCTTAATGAAATGTCACTACAGGAATGTGCTTGCAGGAGGAGGAGGAGGGTTAAGAGGGCAGGAGCAAAAGTTCGAAATACCCAAGAGTCACTTCGCAGCAACCGTAGGGCTGAGTGTGAGGTCCCAGATGGAGGAGTTGGAGAAGGGACTGAAGGAGCTGAGGGAGTTTGCAGCCCCAGGGAGGGAGCAACAGTGGCAACTGGCCTGACCCCTCGATACTGGATCACCAACCAAAGAATACACATGGAAGGACCCATGGTGCTGGCCACATATGTGACAGAGGAGGGTCTTGTTAGACATCAGGGGGAGCAGAGGCCCTTGGGCCTGAGGGTGTTAGATCCCTCTGTATAGGAGAATGCCAAGGAGGGAAGACGAGAGTGGATGGGTGGGTGGGTGGGGGAATACCCCCATAGAGGCAGGGAGAAGGGGGAGGGAATGGTGAGGTTCCAAAGGGGAGATCTAGAAAGGGGGAAACATTTGAAATGTAAATAAAGTATGAAAAAAAAGAGGGCAGGAGCACTCAGGAAGATAGAATAGTGAGGACCCCACCTCAGAGAGTCATGTTCAGTGTCCCCAACATGGAAAGCTCTTCCCAATCCGGTCCTGTTCCTGTCTGGTTTTCGTTTCTATCACACAGGGCACTCATGTGTCTGTCATTCCACGATGGTCTAAGGAACTTTCACTCATCCAAGCTTTTGCTGGCCTGATGTCTTCTAAGATCTCTTCTGAGCCCCCAGGTGTTCTTAGGAAACATCATTTGTTCACACATTCATTCATTCACTCATGAAATATTCTAGTGCACGTACTATCACTGGGTATAAAACGATGTGCCAGCTTCTGGGGAAATGTCAGTGAGTGAAAGAGTTTCTGCTCCCAACGAATTCTCTGATTACTGGGGAAACAGTAAGTTATCTGGCAACTACAGTTCATTGTGAGTAAGTGCTAAAATGGAAGTGAAAACAGTAAGAGAGATTATCTTCCCGAGCTGAGAGCCAGTGTTAGAAGTATTTATGGACTGTTGTGAACAACCTCATCGTCTGCCTGTTAAGTGTAAGCTTGTGTTTCATTATTTTTATTTTTATTTTTATGCCTCTTAACCAAAACCATTTACAGTCAGTCTTTGTCGTCTGGAAAGCATAGCCTCTCTTCGTGAATAGTAGGCTCCTAGCACTGACGCCTTTCCCTGCACACTGAGATGTGTATATCATTTGAAAGTTGAGATCTGGGCTGGGTACATTCAGGTAGAGCTTGAAGAAAGCATCTGGAAGCTTACTGGACTAACCCCTCCCTGACTGGACTTACAGAAAATCCACCACCATTGGGTAAAAGTGCATGTGTCATGTAGTACAGAGGTGGGACTCCTGAACTCTCTGAATCACAGTGTGTGGGAGGTATTATTTCATTTACCAACAATGAACCCATAGTCCAAGGCAGAGGGCATCAAGCAGTTGGAGAAACACATGGTGAGGCCTTTATTTCTCTTGAGAGAGGGTTTGTTTGCTTGTCTGGGCTTTGGCAGCGAGAGTCAAGGGGCAACTAATATAAAAGCAGAAAGTGGATGCGTTGGGGGGTGCATTACAGAGAGGTCAGATCAGCTGTCATATAGACAGCCTGAATACATGCTTTAACTAGGTAGCAGTGAAGGGGCACTATAGGGGATTACTGTGAAGGAAGGATCAACTGATATGGATTTTGAGGGGAAAGAAATGGAAAACAAAAGGAACTTAAGCTGTTGGTTTTAGGATTAAAAGGGAGGTTTTAATTTGGAAGATAAAGAATTCACTGTTAGGATAGTGACAATTAAGTGCTGAATGCATACAGCTGGAACTGCAGCCTTCAGGTGGCCCTCAAATGTCCCAGTGTGGGGCAAGCCACACTCTCATCAGAATTCTCTGCTTTCCGAGGACAGGATGCACATTACAGAAGCTGCATATAACTGACTTGCTTTAGAGCAAAACTCTCCTTTCTGCTGAAACTTGTTATTTAAGATTATTTATTCCCTACTTTGAAATAGCTCCTTCCCAGCCTTTGACAGGGCTCTGCCGCCTGGCTGACATCAGTTCCACCAGGCAGCATGAGAGGCTTAAAATCAGACCTCAGGAAGCCATCAGCTTACCGAGTAAATGATAAATCATCCCAAATGCATACTGAGCAGGGATCTGTGATATTTCTAAAGCACAGGCAAAACTCCTGTTAGGTCTGTTCTTCCAGTTATCCTGGGCTGGAATGCAGTAGTATTTGGGTGCTCTCAGGCTACAAATATAAGCATGGTTGGGAAGAACACTGGACACATGTTGATGTCCTGGGAAAGGCATGGTTTTTAGTGACACTGAGTCACTTGGATGCTGGCCCACAGGGAAGTCAGTTCAATTCTGTGGGTTGAGACTGGAAGTGCAGCTCTCATCAGTGTGCCTTGGTTTGGGATATGATTTTCAGTGCTGTGTCCTGTCCTCCCAAGCTGCACCCATGCACGATGCTTAGGGCTGTTCCAGATCCATCATACAAGCAAAAGCCACTTGGCTGTCCCCTCGTGGGAGAAAGACTGGAAAAATCATGAACCAACCTTTTAATAGATGTGAGCTTTTGGGCAATTGGTAAAACCTTTGTTTTGGTTTCTTACTTGTAAAGGAGGGAAAACTAATATCCACCTTAAAAGAACGATTGGGAAGAATAGGTAGGCAAATTTGTGAAGTGTTTGGCTGAACATGCTGCCCTTGATGGTTGGCACATAGGAAGTGATTTCAAGATAGATCTGTTATGTTTCGTATTAGCAATGATGATGCTACATGGAATGCTATGTCGTCAGGTGTGCAAAATTTAAAAATGTCTTTAAAATTATTCCTCATCTTCCTCTTCTTCTTTCTCTTCTTCTAGACTCTATTTCTCCAAGTAGTGGGAATGTAATCTCAGATATCAAAACAATATAAACCAACCAACCAACCAACCAGCCAGCCAACCAACCAACCAGCCAACCAGCCAACCAAAAAACAGCAGTAGCCAGAACTCTTCTCTCTGAGAGATGGGGATGGGGAGAGCCAGGGATGAAAACTTACACCTATAATCCAAGTACTACGGAGACTGAGGCAGGAGATGTGAGAGTTCTGGGCTAGCCTGGGCTATAAAAGAATAGCAATCAATTCAGGATCTTGGGCTGTGTGAATTTTTATGGAGGAGGACCTGTCCCTGTAGTTGTGACCTCGTGGTCCCCATCTCTCCTACTTCCCATCAGCCCTCTGAGCTTATGTCTACAAAGATAGCAACCTGTAGTTTCTCCTTCCACCTTCCAGGCCTCTCCAAGTCTTCCATTTGCTCATTTTTTTGTTACTCTGTAACTGATGAAAAAGATCTTACTGTCTGCCTCACCACTGTCCAGTTCCCTACACTCTCTGCAGCTTTACCTTACAGCAAATTGGCTTACTTTGGAAGTTCTTAAATGCCCTACAACCTTGTGAGGTCTTCATGGTGCCTTTTTCACCCATACTTGCTGCATGGGACACAGAATGTCCGGCTGCCTTTTCTCACTGCTGATTTTCCTCTCTTCCTTTTTGTGTCCAGCCCTTTGGAGCAAGAGCTCTCTGTTGAGCTTTTGAGATGCAAAAAAAAAAAAAAAACCTCTTTGCCCTAAACTGAGTCGTGAGTTTCAAATCTGAAACTCCCAAGTCAAAATTGACTTATTCTTTCTCCTAGAATTTTGGGGATGCTGTCCCTTTCCCTGGGCAGTGAGTGCTGGGATGCTGAAGTGTCCGCCTGGGGAGACAGGGGTGAGCAGAAAAGAAGTATTTTCAGGCACATGAATGTTTCTTAAAACCTCAGGAGGTGTTTCTAACACATCCCTTTTATTACATCTGCCCTCCACGCAGTTTCTGCCCCGTGGGGCTGAGCTGCACATTGATTCGTTTCAAGGTTGGAGCATTTGAGGTTGATTCTCTTCTGACCTGTTGTTGATAAAGAAAAAGAAAAGAAAATGAAAGAAGCAAGACAGAGAGGCTAAAACGAAAGGCAGAGCCTTCTGGTCTGCAAAGCATCGGTTGAACGTAGTATTAAATGCAGCTCTGGCCCTCGTTCTGCTTTTTCTGTCTCCCAAAGGTCATGCCATTTTTCTTGATCTGTGTTCTTATTTTCCCCATTCCACAGTTCGTCATTGGAGGTTCTGCTGCCTAGGCAACAGCATTCGGGGGCAGCTCTCAACAAGGAGTTACTGGAGAATATTCGGATATCCATGCAAGCAGAATTTCCGGAAATCTAGACTTTGTTCCCTATTTTTGCTTTTTTTACTGTCAATGTGTAACCTTGTGTTCACTCAGAAAATCTGTTCAGACCCACGTGTGTATCTTTTTGGGTACGGGATCTGTGTCAAGAGTTCTCTCAGTTTCAGAGATGTCATTGTTGCTGTTGTGTTCAGGAGACTGAGCATACTGATACTAGTGGCATTTAAACTCATCTTGTTTTCTGTGTCTGATCAAAGTTCTTTTGAACCCTACTGTTTTGTCAGCTGGACATCAGGGGCTTCAGCCTTGAATTTTACCCCCATGGCAACCATGGGAAGGATGTAGGCAACGGTCTTTGAGCACCTGAACAAGATTTGCTAGCTATGCTAAAACAGGATTCATAAAAATTGAACTATGAAAGCAATTTTAAAAGGTTTGCCAATAGCAGCAACAGCAGCGGCAATAATTTTAGCTTCGGTTTATCAATCAACTATTTTATGCCTGGTGCTCTATTCTTTATATTCATTGCTCCATTCAGCTCCACCAACTAATTTTAAAGGCCGGTGCTTTTCTTTTATTTTATAAATAAGAAAAGGGCATTAAAGATGAAATGACTTGTCTTTGGTCACAGAGTATATATAAGTGGAGACAACATTTGAAACCTTTGTAGGTTTAACCTCAGAATTCTTGTCTGCTGGGTTGGAATGGGGCCACACTGTAGTTCTTGCTGGACCTCTTCTTGGCACTGCTGGATTTCTAGACTGGTCCATGCCTGATGGATTGTAGGTACATATCAGAGCTAGAAGAAAGTGATTGATGGTTTGAATTGGAGGTTAATGTTCTGTGTTCTCTGGCATTTCCTCTCACCATCGGCATGAAGATAATAGGTCTAAGTCCTTCTTCTCAGCAGCCTTTATCTTCATCTGTCCTCACTGCCTGCTTCAGACAGTCATCCTACATCAGAATGCTGCGAGGCTTCCTGATGTCCTTTCCCAATGCCTGCTTTGTTTTCTTTTGATCCAGGTCGTACATAGCAACCAACAGAATCTTTCTAATCTGAAAATCTGTTCACAGCCACTCAGAATCCTCAGAGCAGCTCTGACTTTTCAAATGGCCTTTTAGCGGTCTGGCACCTTCCACTTTTAGGCTTCTTTTGCTCATACTGCGTAGTTCTTCGCTTTGAGCCTTGAAAACCAAATCTTTCTCCCATCTCCAGGCAAGTGCATATTCTGATTCCTCTACAGCGTTCGTTCTCAACCTTCCTAATGCTTCAACCCTTAAATACAGTTCCTAGTGTTGTGGTGACCTCCAACCGTAAAACTATGTCATTGCTATTTTATAACTGTAATTTTGCTACTGTTGTGAATTGTAATGTAAATATCTGTGTTTTCTGATGGTCTTAGGCAACCCTGTGGAAGGTTCCTTTGACCCCCAAGGGGTCACAACCCACAGGTTGAGAGCTGCTGCTCTACAAGAACCTACTTACACTTCCCTGCCCATGACCTACCAATCTCCTGGCAGCTTCTCTGAGCTGCTCTGATGGGCCCAGGAGTGCTTTTGGTGTCCTTTTGATGTCCTTTTGGTGGTCCACCATGCCCTACTTGTCGTACACCACACACTTGCTATTCTTCTATGTCGATCTAAGGTCTACCATAAGTCATATTTTTTAGTTCTAGGCCTGATATCTGGTTACCATGAAATATAGCTGCCTCATGGAATGTTCGAGAAGATTGGTTCTGCTGCCATTCCTAATGGAGAGATGGGCAAGTCTCTTATGTAGAAATGGTATTGTGTTTAGATATAAGCTCTGCAATCCTCTCTCACACTCTTATTTATCTTTATTCCTTAAAGATTTATGTTATTGTATTATGTCTATGTTTGCCTGTGTGTATGTATGTAAGTGTGCATGTAGGTGCCTATGGAGGCCAGAAGATGATGTTGGATTTTGTGAACCTGGAGTTTCAGATGGATGTTAACTGCCTGACATAGATGCTGGGAACTGAACTCAGGTCCTTTGTAACGTGTTGAGTGCTCTTAACCACCAAGCAACCAACCTCTCTAGCCTTAGCCCATGTTTTTAATCACAGACTACTCCTAATATCCAACACAACACAAATAACATGTAGGCATTTGTTCTTCTGTGCTACTTAAGAATAATGGTCAGAAAAAGACTTAGGTATGCTCAGTACATACACAATTGTATTTCAAATATTTTCTGTTTGGTTGGCTACAGATGGAGAACTCTCAGACAACTGTTTCTGTTGGATAAATGCAGAGCTAGAGGTGATGGCTTTTTGTAGCCATTTTTGAATCAGAATGGCATACTGAACCTTGGGCTTGGGAAGGTCATTATCTCGAGAATACGTCTCTCAAAGCAACACATGAAAACAGCCTCTAAAGTCGCTACAGTCTTTCAGGAACCGTGGGAGGTTTTTGTTAGATGTTGAAAATCTAAACATTTCAAGATTTCAAAAGGTAAGAGGTTCAAAATGACACTTACAAGTATAGATCCAACAATTTCCCAGATTTTCCCCTTTTATTACTGAGTCAGTTGGTTATCAAGTAGAGAGGCCCAGGGAAGCTCCACATACAGCCTAATTCATGTGTATCCTCTCATGCTATCTGACAAGATTAAAAGTGGAACTCTTGCTCATTGCCCCTTTCCCCACAGCCCTCCTGTCCCAGGACTTAAGCCTTGAATACATCTGCTCCCTGGCTCTTCCTTTTCAGCAGACAGCCAGGACATGCAAGGGCTGAGGTGCCCCAGTTAGAAGGACCAGATGGGACTATTGAGTGCATGCAGGAGTTGAGAGTGCCATCCCTGGGCTCTTATTCCCCTTCCACAACCCCGGACGGATTTTCATACAAATTAAGTCTTTTCTCCCTTCCCTTCACCAGTGTGCTTTCCCAGGCCTGGGGCTTTGTGTGTATTCGCAAGATACACACAGCAAAGGCGAAGCTCAGACTCCTGTTTGCTGTGAGTACTGTGTTCAGACGGGTCCCCGCAGCCCCACCCTGACGGCATAGCCTTCTCTTGTTGACCGAGCATCTCTCTGAGCCCTGGGAACAGGGCAGGACAGCTAGCAGAGGGTGAGCAAACAGACTGGAAGCCGCCTTTAACACCATCTGCCACTGTCACCGAGGTCAATGGGATAAACCGATTTGCTAAACAAAATGGTTAACAACTCATGAATAAAAACTTGAAGAAAAATTCCAAAAGGGATTTCCACACTGTTCTTAGTCTTCATGCCCTTCTCTGCCACCACTCAGGCCCAAACTGCTTTTGAACATGCACTTTTCTCGGGTTCCAGTAGGGGGCAGCTGCCATTAGGCCTGGAGAGAGAACTCATTTATAAAAATCTTTCTAAAAACCCGTGAGATGTTCGGCTTCCACAGGGACAAGCCACCTGAGTGGTTATCAATACCAGTGGTCAGTATGACAATCATATGCAGATAAGCTTCACGAATACACTCAGCAGGCTGTATTGTTTATGCATCCATTTATGTATGTACCAATAAGAGTGAAAGAAAAAGAAACCATGATATTTGAGAGAAGGGCACAGGAAGGGCCGAACGATGGTGGGGCCAGGGGAAGTTATACACACATGTAGGGACTCTGGATGGGGTTTGGGCAATGATTACTTTTGAATGTTTACCGCGCACAAACATGTCCTTAAGCAGTGGTGTTTGGGGACATTTGTACCATTCTGGTGGTTGGGAACGTTATGAACATATGATTGTATTTTTTCCTTTTGTTTATTCTATTTTTGGTTCCTGTACAATCACGATAGCAACATTGCCCTTAGAACAGCTTATGTATCCCTTCTACAGGTAATGGACATTTGGGTTGTTTCAATTTGTTTTGGTAATCATGAATTACACTATTCAGGTCATTCTAGTCTATATCCCAGCACACATGGGCTCATGTCTCTATAGGGTGAAGTCCTCAGCATGGAAATAGATGTCTTTAGTTTGACTGGATAATCTCCTACAGTTTCCCAGAGTGCAGGCTCTAAGAGGTCCAGATGAGCCATGTATTCACCAATAGTTGTGCTATCAAGTCTTTTGATTTGGAGGCTAATGTGGTTTCCTCACTCTCAGGCCAGTGAGCGACAACAACACCCTTAGTGCCATCCATACAGTTCCCACAGCAAGGACCAGGGGTATTTCCCCTCAGATACAGATGACAGAAACCAATGCCACAGTGAGACAGCTGCACTGAACACAACTGGAGATGGCTCCTCCCAGAGGGAGGAGATTTTCTATGATGCCAGATCCCCTCACCTCCTGTGGAATGCACAATCAGTGTTAACAATGGCAATTAGACTCCATGCCATCTGGATGGTGGGGGCAAGCAGAGATGCATAGTGGCTGGCAGAAGGCAGACGATGAGCCAGGACCACAGAGGCAGCTTCCTTCTGTGGAACTAGACCAGGACCATAACAACCAGGAACAATTGTTGCTCAGTTCATTTACTCAAGAGAAACCACCTGAGGGTCATGATGGGAGTCCTTAAGAAAAGAGCTTCCCTCTTAATGGGCCCAGCTTCCTGATTGTCACAGGCCTGACTCTCCATCTCAGAACAGGTTGGTTCTGTGGCTCTTGCCCAAGTTTCCCGTACAGAGTAAGGTGGGATCGCATCATGTTTCTCCTGCGATGTTGATGTTGCAAGGAGGGTACCGTGAGAAAGCTCAGTGCTCACTCTGCAAATGACTGATACTTTGTTAGACTTGAGAGTTACAGTTCTAGGGATGGGAACTGGTTTTGGGTTGTGAAGAGACTGGGATTGTGGGTAGTTTGCTCTTTGCCTAAAGGACCCTTTTCAGAGGGATGGTTTTTGATATGGGAGGAAGGGAAGGTTAGACTTATAATCTCAATCTAAAATTTTTGGGGGTGTGCTGGAAAGTTTTATGTTAACCTGCCACAAACTCAAGTCATTGAAGAGGAGGGCCCCTCAACTGGGAAAATGTCCCCATAAGTTCTAGTTGTAAAGCATTTTCTTAATTAATGATGGATAGGGAGGCCCTAGACCATTCTGGGTACCATCCTTGGGTTGGTAGTCCAGGGTTCTATAAGACAGCAGGCTGAGCAAGCCATGGGGAGCAAGCCAGTAAGCAGCACTCCTCCATGGCCTCTGCATCAGCTCCAGCCTTCAGGTTCCTGCCCTGTTTGAGTTCCTGTCCTGACTTCCTTCAGTGATGAACAGCAATGTGGAAGTGTAAGCTGAATATACCCTTTCCCCCTCAACTTGCTTCTTGGTTATGCAGCAATAGACATCCTAACTAAGATGGAAGGGGGGTCCTGAGCAGTGTGTGCTTCCGGGAGGACCTGTTTCTGCTGGCTTTAGGTGGAGGCAGGTCATCGCTCCTTCCCTACAGGACTTGCTTTCTCTGCAAGAGGTACCACTCTGAGGCCTGCAAACCCAAGCACAGCTCTCCCTAAAGCTATGTGATTTATTGGCTTGAGCCTCAGTTCTTGCAAGTGTTAAGTGGGGAAAATGGCCACAGTCTTTGGCTCATGGGTTGTGCACTTTAGCCAATAGTATTTTTCCTTCAGGGCAGGAATCCAAAACTTTGAGTCTTAGGGCCTGGACCCAGGAAACTCCCAATTCTGAGTTTTCAGTTGTTTGAATCTAGAAAACCTCCAGAAGCAATGTGTTCTCTCTGTGGTTGAAGGGGCCATCACCCACTATGGGATATTGTCTTCTGTGAACCCTGATTCATTTACTGATTGCTTGTCCCGTGCCTGATGCTCACCGGCATTTCGTTCTTGTCTGTCCTCAGGCTGGGCCTAGACAAACACACCCTAGGTCTGTGTGGTAGCCATAGAGGACTGTTAATGTTCTTCAGGTTAGTTTTCTGCTAGACTCCAACTTTATGAGTAGGGGTTAACCCTTGGAATCCAATCATATCTACAAGTTTCTGGGAGTCTGCTTTCGTACAACTGGGATGGGGCTTAAGATGCAGTACTTCTATCAAAGAGTGACATTGCTCCTGCTGGCTCAGGATTTCTGAAGCTTTGGAGCCTTGGGGGAAAGTGTGTTTCCTGGAGGCGGAGTCAGGTCCTTTCCCAGAGCAGACTGAAGACTTCCTGTGAGCAGCAAGCCATTGGTGTTGGTTCTCTCTACTCACACTGCTCTGTGGTACCCAGAAGTGAGGGGACATTCGATAAACATTCATCTGTTTCTACAGAGGTGAGATCTAATTAGGAGCTGTAGATTTTCCCTTTATGTAGAGCCCGCCACTCATTCATCATACACAGGTTAGCTTTCACCTTACTAGGTGAAATAACAATTAGGTCAGGCGGCAATCAGGTGTGGTTTGATTGTTTGAGACAGACTCTTGCACTGGATTCAGGCCTAGAACTGTACCAGCTTTCATCTCTTTAGTGTTGTGATTACAAGTGTTTGCTAGCATGCCTGTCCCATGTGTGTATGTATATGTGTTTACTGGGGACCAAACTCAAGTCACCATGTTTGCCTTTTTGATGGGGTTATCTCCCCAGCCCTGATTATATTTTAGACATCTTCCCCAAAAACCCTTATGAGCTAGCTTGGGTCTTACTGCCATTTCCTCTTAAATCCAGTGGCTCTCAACATTCTCGGAGACCAACAGCATCGTTGGCAAGCGGCTCAGCCTTACTCTAGACATCCTGAGTCAGAAGCTGGGAGTGAGGCCAGCCATCATGGGTAAGAAGCCCTTCAGGTAATGCCCATGCATATATGCAGACCAAGCCCTGGCATCAAAGATGTCTAATACTGACCTGAGGCAAATTTGCAGCTCAGAAGGCCTTGGGACACCGAAGCCTTTGAGGGTTTTGCTCACTGTTACATTGTGGATGATTTTACACCTGGGAGCCCGGGCAATGTTTCCAAGAAGGATGGCAACTTCAGGCAAGGAAAAGCAGAGGCAAATGATCTACCCTCTGGGGATAATTGTTTGGCTTTATGCAAATGTTCTGAGCCATAAAACCAGCCAGTGATATACAGGAAATATATGCTCCCCATGCTGAGTGGTCTAAATAGAATATTATCAGTGCTCGGCTTCCAAGCCCCTATTACACAAAGCCTTACCGGCATGAAATATGCCACACCTGCTAAATGAAACACACATGGGGACATTATAGGAGTTTTCAACAGCATTTTATTTTTCATAACAGAGTTTTTTTTCCAGAGTAGGACTGGCATATTAAAAAGTCAGCGGGCACAGAGAGCTTGGTTTAAAATTATTATTACTTCACTCTGGTGCAGTAGACTTTATTTTCTTCTTCCTGCTGCTACTGTGCAGAAACACAGAATATTCTGTCCAGAAGAAACTAGAGATCAGTGAGCCCACTGCTGGAATTCATGGGTGAATACACTGCTGTCTGGAGGTGTGAGGTGACTTTCTCTGAACAAAACCCTATGGGCTGGTGCCAGCTCTCCTAATCCTTAGCCTGTGAGATGCTGTTTGATTCCCCCCAGGAATCCTAGACCGGCTAAGGGACCTAGGAAAGTGGCCTCATGCTTTCTCTTGTGCATCTTAGACAGCATCAGAGGAATGGGTGTGCATGTATACCACTTATGCATGTGCACACATCCTGGTTTTAGCTTAGATGCTCAGACATCTTGCCTCCTTGAATTTACAAGTCACTTCTTAGTGTAGTTCAGTCAGAAATAACTTCTATTTGCAAAAGACCTGGGGGGAGGGGAGGGATTGGTCTCTAGGAAGCCAGTATCATCACTCTTGCAGACCAAGTTATCAATCACACGTCGGGGTAGGAAGGGAGCTGCTTGGGCCATTGTCCAGCATACTCTCAGATGGGTGTGGTACCAGCTTTGATGTTCTTGCCACCTTCTTGAAATTGTTAATATGTTTGAGAAAGGAAGTCTGCGATTTCATTTTGAGCTGGATTCTGCAAATTATGCCTGGTCTCTGCTCACATCTTTCACATCCTTCACTTTACAACCCTCAAAACTCAGCGTCTCCAAGCAACCTTTAATGATTTCCCTAGTGGGTATCACACGAGGTTGATTACAACTCATCTGAAATGCTTGGGACCCAAAATGTTTCACATTTTGGAATATTGGCAAAAACATAATGATATAGCTCAGGGATGGGACATGAATCTAAATGTCACCTATGTTTCATATATTCATCATATAAATAGCCTGGATATAATTTAATATAATAGTTTTAACAATTTTGTTCATGAAACAAAGTATCAACCAAAGTGTGAATCAAACCTTTGAAAGTAAAGAGCTCAGCCTCAGCCACTCATGGTGATTGGCTATCTGTGGTTGTTTGGGCATTGTGACTCTGAGTGATGAGTTATTGGTGAGTTATCACCAATAACCAATCATCTTTTCACATTTATTCACATGTAAATACTTAGCAGTATAAGATATGACTGGCGCTATTTCACCATGTAGATGCTCGAATGGTTCTTGATTTTTGCATATTTTAAATTGTGCCTTTGGAACAGGAATGTCCAGTCTGTATTAGAATGCTAATTTTGTAATAGTGATGATATTAATCCTTGATGTTCATTGCTCTTTACCAATTCTATGAAGCAGACTATCTAGTTCCTTGGTATAGTCATTGGTAGAGCCCCACACAACCTGTGCAAGACAAGATGTCTACCAACGAACTATATTCTAAACCTTCTTAAAAAGGAATAACAACAATAACAAAAAACTAAGACCCTTTTATTTTGAGATGGCACCTCTCACTCCGTTGTCCAGGTTAATCTTGAACTGACTTGTTCAAGCAAGTCTTGAACTCTTTGTGTTGGCCTCCTGAGTATCTGCGGTTATAGGTCTGTGCCACCAGGCCAGGCTTTAGGTAGATATCATTACCATCATACTATTTAGCATACAAGTGGGTGCAGGCTTACATAGATTGATTGACTTTTGGTTACACAGCTAGGCGTTAGAATTGGAATGCAGGTCAGCCTGCACAGAGCAGACACTCACCGTGCTATGCAATCTTCAGGAGTTGTCTGAACACTGTGGCATTTCCTTGTTTCTTCTTAACTGTAGGGGAGAAATTGTGTCCTTCATTGCAGAGATGTAGCCCTTATCCAGTTTCATCAGGTACCCTGCCCAGCACAGGCAAGGCCCTCGATGAATATTTATTTAAGAAAAGGATTTGGTGAAATTCAGTGCGTGTTTACCATATCAGAAGGTCCTGCAAACTATTGAGGCTTTCAGGTTTATGCTTAACTTTCTCTGTGAAGGAAGCTGCACAATATGGATGGTGAGAATTGTGCGATACTTTCTGTTTGACTTCATGAATTATTTATGGAATTAACATTGGAATCATGATTAATTTGTGGAGGTAAAGAAGTTGCTGCATGGCTTGGTGCCCATATTTTCCTGGCAGGGATAAATTACTTTCCCAAGGGCTGCAAGGTGAAGCCTTGGGATGTTGGTTTCCAAGGGCAACACATACTTGGACTTTCTTCTTGCTTCTTGCTCTCCCAGTTGAAAAAACCAAGGAAACACAAATCATACCCAGACCAATGGCAAAGACCCTGTCTCTGAGCAGCAAGCCAATTTGGATCCTTTTAACATTTAGCAAGTGTGTGTCTGTTAGGCACCCACTGTGTACTGTGCATTCAAGACCATTGGAGGCATGGTCTTAAATCCAAGGATGCATGCTTTTGTCCCTATGAGGGGGCAGAAGTCCCTGGCAGAGGGACACCGGAATGGAATATAGATCTTTACTTTCTTCCAGGTGACCAGCATCAGAAATGCATGTCCGTAAGAGTCATAGTTATTCCTGACTCTTAGAGTGAGTTATTCCTTAAGAGTAAGTTATTCCTGAAGGCAAATGTTCATGTACAAGTCAAGTTCTAGAGACCAGAAAGGAATGAGTAGCCAAAGACAAGGACCAGAACAGGCTGGGGTGACCCCCAAAAGACCAGGAGTGACCCCTCCAAAAGATCAGAAGCAAGACCTGGGAAAAATAGAAAAGACTAGTGTTGGGACCAATCATGAGAGGAAACCCTGAGGTGACATAGGAAGAAAAGCATGGAAAGAATCTGGTTTCAAGGACTTGGCCCTGGTCTTGGAGGCTGACACTGGAAGATGGAGCCTGTGCTGTTTTGCCCAATTTGATTTGGGGTTCATTAAAATGGTAGCTCTGTTAGAAACAAGCTCTCTTCTGCTCCAAGTCTGCAACGGCTTCATGGGCTCCCAGCTCCCTGATGGCTTCCAGAGGAGCAAGAGGCCTGAATCGCCCAGAGAAAAGTAGGAAAAGCAGGGAGGGGATGCAGCTGAGTGGAGCCATGATCCAGCTCCACCAGCAAGCTTGCTTTCTGAGACCTGCAGTAGAAGACCATCTCCTTCCCATTTCCTCAAAGCATCCTGAGGACATCTAACTGCAGCTGGGTTCAGCAGCCTTCACTCTGGAACTATCAACCTGCAAACCATTTCAAACTACAAATGACCAGTTCCTTCGAAGCTGCTGGAATCCCCTCTCTAAACGGTGGAGAGTCACCAGTACACAGTCTCCACCTTGGCAGTGAGCCCTTGACCCTGCTAGCCTGCCCTTGTGTGTTATTTATGCTGCTGTTTCTTGGCCGGCTTGAGCTGTGCTCTGGGCTGCCTTGCTATGGTGACCACACTCAGGGCTCTAACCCTATTTTCCCAGCCTTTACAGTAGAAAAAAAAAAAATCATTCTACACTCCATTTATTTCTGAGTAGAACAGAATCAGGGAGCCCTGCAGGGTGAAGACAGAGGCGAGGTGCTCCAGATAAGTGTCTCCCCCTCTGTATTACTTATTTATTAAAGCCGCTGAGGCATAACTAAGAGAAAGGAAAGGAACCAAGCAACTAGAAAGTACAATGGTCCCTCAGTTTTTAATGGGAGAGATGACTGGAAGTGATTCCTAAATTATTAAATAAATCGATTTGATTCTCGGAGCTGGCCTCCAAGGTGTGTTTGTCAGTTTCATTACCATTGTCTTCAAGGGTAGCCAGAGTCACTCACGGAGAAAGTTTTTATTTTTTCTCCTCTGTTTTCTGTGAACGACTGCAATTCACAACCCCCTGCCTAATTAAACACTCTGCCATGTCGTGGGAACAGTTCTTTTATTTTGGTTTCCATTCTGATCGCATATTTTTCCCCCTCAGTGGCTCACAGGCACATAACGAGATCTGGTCAAATGTAGGGCAGACACCCTTTGGAGGTTCCCAATCCCATTTCAATTATAGCCGTTGGCCTTAGACCAGTTCTATGGCAATTTGTCTACACGCAAGAGTCCTATCTTTACCTATCTGCCAACCAGAATCCAGGGAGTGTTGTCAGAATAGGTAGCACTATCCCCACCGATGAGGATAACCCCTTGATATACTTAGGGACTTAGTAGGTTTTATTTGGGGGTGGGGTTGGTGGGGACATCACTGGTGTTTGTGCCTTTCCTTCTCTCCGTCTACCCTGAAATACTTTGACTATTTCCAGCCCAAGGGTAACACAGAAAAAAAAAGAACATCTACATTTTTCCCCCTTAATTATCCTCCAGAGGAAAGCAGGCCAAGCACCAGGGTGCAAAAAATTTAAACCATAAATAACAAGCCGAAGGGAAATAAAAGAAATGACACCAGAATAAACCAAGCTATTAACTGAAAGCTCTGCATCACCGTCCTCCTCCTTGGGCCTGAAAAATCTCCGGGAAGGTAGTTAAGTATTTATTTTCCAAAGAGTGTCACTACAACCTGCAGCAATTAAAAATGGATGAAGGAAACCCTGCCTTGTGATTTCCGGTGTACTTCAGGCACTGTCCAGGGAACTGTTTCCACTCCTGCCCTGAGGACAGGAGGTGCTGAAGGACAAAGCTGTGTCCTTTGGGGATACTACTTTCTCCCAGGATTATAGTTGAAGGCAGGGTCAAGAGGGCTTGAACAAAGTCTTGGGCAGAGGAGGGCTGGGCCCTGAATCACTGCATAATTGTTTCTGTCAGCTTGGTCCACCTGGTGCAAAGAACTCCATTCACACCTGCAAACCTGCCAGGTTTCCAATTATTGGCTTGGTTTTCAATTTTCCAGATGCTCCCTCGGCCTTGGGGGTGTGGAGCAGTTGTGTACGTCTTGGCAACATGGACCCTTGAAGAAGGATGCGTGAGGTGAGCATAGGTAGGGGCCTCCTCTATCACTTCCTGCACGCAGCAGCTAGGGTCACACACTCGATATTGGATCTCATTGTTTCCTAGGAGTCCTGGGGACAGTATCCCCTCCGCTCGGCCCTGGGAGCTCCTGTTTTGGTAGTTGGGCCTGGACAAAGTCTGAAAGCACATGTCTCAGCAGGGATCCAGTTGCTAGAAATCTAGCCCTTTATCTGCTGCGGGCCATCATTCTGGGTGTAGAAGGCGATGATGAGAAAGCATTCCGAAGGCCTGAAGGGGCGCTGTGAGGAAAGCTGGGTACAGCAAACCGAGCCTAAGAAGAACTCAGGTTGGAGAATGAACCATGGCAGGCTGTTCAAATTCTGTGTGTAAGTGTGTATTTGAAGGGCTGCAGTGGCTTATGTAAATTCTAGGATACATGCTGAGTTCTTAAAATGAATTGCAGGGGTGGGGTGTGAAACGGAATGAGGGAGCTGATCTAAGATACGGGGGTGGGGGGCAGGCATCCATGCTAACAACGTTTATCCTAGGACCTCATGTATGCAAAATTATTACACCTATAATATTTCTAGGTATATTAACGTTGAACAGGTTCATTCTGCTTATCTTTCCACCAGAAATATCTCCGCTGCAAAAAACCTCCTGGTGTCAGGTACCGAGCGCTCAGTTATATGTGAGGCTTTTTTTTTTTTTTTTTTTGGAAGAGGCAGAGAAAGTAACAGAGCAGTTGTCACGGGGAAGTACCTTGATTAACTGCTTTTCTTAACCCCATTCCCATGTCCTGATCAAAGGCCAGAGGTTGGGAAAAGCCTCAGGAGGCCTGATCTCTCCACACTAGGTATGGTACCCTTTGGGTAGAAAGACTTAGAAGAAAGAGATCTCGAGAGACCTGCACTGAGAGTGTCTGGGGCTCTGTGGGTTTCTCATTATCTCTTTAAGGAGGCACTGACCTGGGATCTAAAGATGGAAATGTCGGGTATTCGTTTTACCTCGAAATGAAAAAGAGCTTTCTAATCTTTCGAGCTCCCACATGGCTGGCTGAACCACCTTGGTGCTTCCCAATTCAGAGCTTGGCAGAGGGGGCCTAGGACATGTGCCACTGTTCCATGGGGCTCTTGAAACATGGCTGGTGCAGCTGAAGAACTGATGTTTTGAAAACCTTAATTAAAATTAAAATTAAAATTAAAAATGAGGCAGCAGAGAATATTTTCCTTGTCCCACATACCTTATTGGGTTCATAGGACTTCATTTAGTTTTATCCATTGAAAATGTAGTAGCTAAACTGAGATATGTGTGAAAGGTGAGATTTCAGCGTTAGGATGAAGAACGGGATTAAACGACTCAGCAATAATTTTTGTATTGATTATACATTGACATTTCACAAACATTGAATTGGAGTACATTTTTTTTTAGATCAATTTCATATTAAAAAATGTGGCTGCTGGCAAAAGGTGATTCCATATGGCATTTATAACGACACATGTGCTTTTGGACAGCTCGCCTTCGAATCGCTGCCAATACTGGCAGCTTGTGATTCTATAGTAGCCTGCCAGCCTCTCCTGCGGACTCTTGCTTCTCTTTAGATCAAAAGATCTAAAAACACAAACACTTGTGGCTTCCATGATGGCCAAGACCTTTCCTTGATGGCAGTGGTGGTAATCACAGCAAGGGCCCCGACTTCAGAGAAGCCACCAGAACGTTTACGCCTGGTATTCTGAGAACTTCTGGTGACAATGATTGCACAAGGGCTTAGCTTGCACATTCAAACAGTGCATATTTTGATAGGCAGTGTCTTCTTTTCAAAATCAGAATATATAACCTGACTTCTGCTCACTGCCTTTCTTAAGTGCTTAAAGTTGAATAAAAATCTTTTATCGTTCTGCGTCGTTAAAACACAGCCCGAGAAAGGCCTGGAAACACAGTGGTAGGCTCTAAATTAAGCAATAAGATATGCACTTTTAGTTTCCCTAATTACCTACCATTGAAAGTAGGTTGGAGCTAGAATAAGCACCGGCCTTGAAATAAGAATTAGTATGTGCCAGTGCTGCCGGGGAAAACCCCATTAAACAATTGAATTTTAGAATATTTTGCTTTGTCAAAAAACCCAAAGGCATTCTTCCCTTTGGAATTGGATCTTCATTTAGAAGGGTTTTTTTTTTTTTTTTTAAATTGCTTGTTCCATGTGTTTTATAAAGTGTCTTTATCGAGCTATTATGACATTTTGTTCATTATGTATTGAACCCTGTCACATCCTGTGAAGGAAATAAGCCCGTGGCTCCTTGAGAGGCTGAGTGCAAACAGTGCCATGCACCCATGGGGAAGAGCTGTGCTCATTCTGAAGTATCTTGTTGGGAGGGCTGGAAAAAACCCTTGCTTTGTCAGTTCACTAGGAACTGGTTAGAAATGGAGCTGAAAGGAGGGGAGCAGATAGCAGATGCCGGTGGGACGGAGCTTGCGATCAAGGGTTTAGGGCCAGCTGTCATTAAGATTCCTACTCTAGATTTCTGCCTAGCCCTGCCAAAGGTACATGATGTTTCCTTTAAGTTAGAGAGAATGAACTAACTTTTCTTATCATAGTGACCAAATGCCAGAGAGAGAGAGAGAGAGAGACTATTTATTTATTATTTTATTTATATTTTTATTGGATATTTTATTTATTTACATTTCAAATGTTATCCCCTTTCCCATTTTCCCCTCCACAAGCCCGCTATCCTATTCCCCCTTACCCTGCCTCTATGAGGGTGCTCCCCCACCCACTTACCCACTCCCACCTTACTGCCCTGGCATTCCTCTACACATCAAGCCTTCACAGGACCAAGGGCCTCCCCTCTCATTGATGCCAGATAAGGTGGGCAATGGGGAACTGGGGGTAGCAACCAGAAAGTTCCATTTGTCAGGAAAGCAAGAGCCTCCCAGGATCCTACGGGGATGACAGTAGCTGAAATAACCCTACAAAGGGTAGGGAGAACCTGTTGAGACAGGTTAGGCATGGTTTTCTGGTTGAGAGATGGGGCCACCCACTCACTTCCAAAATTTTAACCCAGAATTGCTCCTGTCTAAAGGAAATACAGGGAGAAAGAGTGGAGCAGAGACTGAAGGAAAGGCCATCCAGGGACTGTCCCACATGGGGATCCATCCCACATGCAGACACAAAACCCAGATACCATTGTGGATGCCAAGAAGTGCTTGCTGACAGGTGCCTGATACAGTTGTCTTCTGAGAGGCTCTGCCAGATCCTGACCAATACAGATGCAGATGCTTGCAGTCAGCCATTGGATGGAGCACAGGGACCCCAGTGGAAGAGTTAGGGGAAGACCTGAAGAAACTGAAGAGATTACTATTATTTTAGCTCCTGGTTTCAGAGAGCTCCTTGACCTCATGCTTTGGGGACTGATCATCATATTGGTGGAGACATGAGGTAAAACAGGAAGCAGAGCAAGAGAGAGGCAACCTGAGACAAGATACAGTTTCCAATGCCATGCACTCACTGACCTATTTCTCCTAGCAAGGCTCTATCACCCAAAGTTTCTGGAGCATCTGAAATTATCACTATAAGCTAGGGATAATGTGCTCAACACAGGAACCTGTGGGGAACCATTTCCCATCCAACCGCAGCTCAGGATGATCTCCATTTAGGGAAGTCTGAAACAAAGATATCTCATTACAAACAGAGACTATGGGTATCACAGTATGGATTCATCACTACATCATGATTCCAAAAATTATCAGAAGAGGTCGTGTCCCATCTCCCAGAAGCTAAACATGAATCAAAGAGGAGAAAGAAGAATTCCCAAAGAGTCTGGGTAGAGTAATTTCTTTCTCCAGCTGGGAGAAGAGAGAGAACAAGAACTATGACTCAATCCCTCCTGATAATAAGCCCAACTCCAGAGCTTATTGTGGGAAACTGGATCGGAAAGGTGTTGATGTTAGGGCTGAAGGGAGACAGTTTAACTATCACCTTTTATAGTGAAAGTTTGAGGAGACAATTTAAGTATCACCCTTTAAAGTGAAAATGCTAAACAGTTTAGCCTAGGTTGTTATCAGGCTCACAAGTGACATGTCTTGTTAAAGAGGAAAGAAAAACTCCATTGTGAATACCTGGCCACAGGAAACAAAATAATGTACCCAGCTTTATGACCTTGCTCTGGACAGGGAGGCTCTCAAAGAGGAGTTTCAGAACCTCTTACCACTTTCCTCAGAGGAGCCCTTAGGGCTCTGTCACACAATAACCATAAAGGAGCAAATGGCCCTATGGAAGTCCCTAAACTCATCCTCCGCTTTAAGCTGTAAGGACTGTATAATATAAGAAACTGCGAGAAGGAATGATTTCCTATTTTAGTTCTTTGCTGATCTAGGAGAAGTAACTACTACGTGTCAAATGCTCTACAGGTCTCACCTTCCAATTTTCACATTAATATGTAGGATAGGTCTTCCATTCTGGAAATGGAGGCACAGACATGAAATAACATGCCTGAGTTAAAGGCCACTGAGCAGAGGAGTTAGGATTTGTTACTAGGTCTTCCTGACTTCAAAACCATGCTCTTTTCCCAGTACAGTGTGTCATTCTTCTGAAGTTCTTTTCAGTATCTAATCAGTATCTTTCTAGCTATAATTTAAGCTCATTATCTCAGTGCCTGGAAGAAATGGAATATTTCTTCTTAATATTCCATTCAGACTTCTTTTATGTGTTTGAAGATGGCTACCTCAGCCTTCTACTTTTTTTAAAAAAATCATCTCTACAAGAGCTGAAAGACAGCAGTGCTTCTGTCCTTGAAGCAGCTTTGCTGGGTGGGCTTCATGGACACGTCGTCATGTGTGTATATAATTCCTGCTTATAGCAAACCAGCTGTGTTTTTCTTTCATTCTTCCATCCATCCAGAAGATGTGGTGGAGTAGAGATTATGCGTCACACACTAGGCTGGGTGCTAGGCAGCTAAAGAATAATGTGTTAAAGAGCATAAAAGAGGCAGCTGCGTGTGAACAGAATGGGAGCCACGTCATAGGACTGGGCCTTAAGTGGTAAGTAAAGGCAGGGCAGCAGATGTGGAACTGTTGAGAGGAAAGATAGGCAAGGTCTATCTCATATGCAAAGTCTGGGAGGTGGTCCTACCCTGGGGGAAGAAGGAGAGGTGATTCTGTTTGACAGGAGTGTACAGGATGCATATAGGAGAGACAGAGGACTATTCAGAACAAAGTTCAGATCATGGACACTTTATATGTCAAATTCAGGAGTTTATACTTTAATTTTTTTTAATAGGATTTATTTTTATTTATTTTCTGTATAGGAATACAGTGTCACTGTCTTCAGACACACCAGAAGAGGGCATCAGATCCCATTACAGATGGTTGTGAGCCACCATGTGGTTGCTGGGAATTGAACTCAGGACCTCTGGAAGAGCAGTCAGTGCTCTTAACCCCTGAGCCATCTCTCCAGCCCCATACTTCTAAATTGGTAACCAAAGAAAGACGAAAGTATAAAGAAAACTTTTATAGGCAATCATGCCTATCATCTTATTACCAAGAATTAAAAGCTGTTAGCAGTTACCATGTTCTTTTCTTACCATTTACAAAGAGATCAAACAATACAGACATATTTAAGGCCCCTCAGCCAGCGTGTCTAACCTAATTCCTTTCTTTATGGCCCTTCCCTGAGGCAATTATTGCTCATTAAACATTTAATCTTTCAGACCATTTAAAGCATGTTTCCTAAGGAAAAGCATTAATTTTGATTCTTGCTTCCCCCCCCCTCAACTTAGTTTCAAGCTCCATTCGTGCTGATAGATCAGCTCATTCATTTTGACTGTTGCATAAAAATCCCATTTTATGATATGACATTTTATTTATCTGTTCCTTTATTGATGGGGATGTAGGTTATTTCTCTTTTATGCCATCAAAAATGATGCTGCCACCAGGATCCCTACTCTTAATTCTCTAGGGTAGCAATGTGCCTTTTTCCTTGATGACAATAGTCATGTAGGAAAGTCAGGGCATCCATCAAGGAAAAACATAATGGAATAACAAGGAAAAAACCCACAGCAGAACAAGAAAAAACAAGGTTTCTCATGTTTTACCTCTGAAGATTCTTACTCAGAAAGCCAGGTGGTTCATGGGAAGGATGTTTTTTGATAGCAGTTGTCCTGGTGACTCCATTTTCAGGTTCTGCTTTAGCATATCTTTTGGGATCACCTCAGATCTAGCTCACCCACGAAGGAGAAGGAGATAGAGTCTACATATTGTAATGTAAGAAGAGAGGCTTTAGAGCCCCTTCCTTCCCAGGGCTTTCTTTTTATCCTGAAGAAAAACCAACTTACAAGAGCAAACCACTTGAAACCAAGGTCTCTGGAGAGTTATTGATAGAGCCGGGGTTCTGTTGATGATCTCCTGGCTTCTGAGCCATGTGTCCTCTTCTCTAAATGACACTTATAAACCAGACAATCTTCTGTTTTCACAAATAAAGCTAACTCCTCCCATCTGTAAGAAATAGTTGCTAGGAAATCAGCCCACTCTGATGAACATAGAATAACCCTGATGTCATTCTTTACTAAGGAAGAGGTTCAGCAGAGTTGACCAAAATGCTTGAGACTATTCAACATCTATCTGTTAAACATAGCTTTCTCCCTAGCCTTTGTTACCAGAGTGCTCACCCATCTCTCAAGTCTCTGTGGCTAAAGGAAGGTTTTATTTTTTTGATGCTTCCCAGTCACAAAAGCTTTGAGGGTGCCAGGGATTCTGAAGCCTGGCTCTGACCTGCAAAAGGAGAGGAACTATTTTTAAAAAGTCAAGAAAGAAGATATTGCATTCGAGTGGAAATCTTTTTTGAACCTTTATGACAGCCCCTTGGAAAGAAATTTCTTCGAGTTGAGTATATTGATATAAATTCAGTGCCCAAGCCTAGTTCTGCTTTTTCAGAGAGCAAATGCCTTTTCAGCATTGTGGTTTCTACATGTTTAGCCATCTACACTATTGGCTTCTCAGACAACATAATTCTGTATATAGTGGTAAGATCTTTTATGTCATTTGATGTCTGAAGAACAGAGTTTGAGTCCTGGCTTTGCTATGTTCTTGCTGTGTGACTGTTGTGCTTCCTCGTGTGTCAGTTCAGTTTCCTGGTTCTAAATGGGCAATGCTAGGGCCAGCTCCTCAAGGGCACTGACTGATCTTCCTTCTTTCCTCTGCTGTGGGGAGGGCATAGTGCTGGCAATTGGGAATGTGAAGAAAGTAGGGTCTCCACTCTCCTGGTGCTTACAGTGTACTGAGAGAGTCAACCAACCAGTCATATCAGTATGTCACTCCAAATGAGTGGCTGCCTTAGGACCTAGAGTGTTTATAGTTTTATGAGAGAATACAGAATTCTCCCTCATTGTCAGGGATGCCTGAAACAGTAGACAGACTAAACTCAAACTCCGTGTTGCTTTACTCTGAATAATTATGCATACATTTAATACTTTTCCACCTTAACTGTTTATCACACATGCGACCATATGTTTGCAGTTTGATACACAGCAGCGCAACTCATAATTTTTCCTTATTAGAGATGTTAGTGAGCTCAGCATGTGAAGTTTTCATTATTAATCAAGAATGTGCCTGTTTCTAGTTAAAGGAAGCATTATATGACTCTTCCCCACATTTGAGTTGCCAGTATCTTGATTTTGGGGGCTTTTCCTAACGCAAGTGATGGTTTCTTGAGGAGCAGCAGCAATTCAATGAAGGAACAGTCGGCCTGATAGTTGGGTGGCTGCTAAAAGACTAAAAAGTAGGCACACAGGTTGAAGGTATGACTCAACTTACCGTCTAGAACAGCATGCAATTTAAAACCCATAAACTGTTTATTGCTGAAATTTTCCATTTAGTATTTTGAAGTCTGGGGAACTGAAAACACACACACACACACACACACACACACACACACACACACAGAGAAAGAGAGAGAGAGAGAGAGAGAGAGAGAGAGAGAGAGAGACTGCAGAGTAGGAGGACTAATGTGTCACCAGAGGATCAGAAAAGGCAGAGGGAAGATGGAGAGGAACACATTTTAGGGAAAGATCCCCCAGAGAACAATAATCAAACATAGGTCAGGAAGACCTCACAGTCCAGAGTGGGATTAGCATATTCCTATCCCGTGAAGAACGCTGATGTACCTGAAGTTAATGGAGTGCTGAAACACAGGATGATGGTACAGAGGGAGTCTGGAAAAGCAGGCAAGAGCCAGACCAGGCGGGGACTTGCAGGTGACTACAGGACTCTGCATGTGTATACTGATAGCAAAGGGAGGTGGCTTTGAAAGTTTGTGTGCACACATTGTGAGCTCATGCATGTGCACATGCTTCACCCAGATGCAGATGCATCAAAGAGTGGCCAGAGTGCATGTTCAGAGCTGCAGCACAGTTGAAGGGAGAGCTTGCAATTTGTTCGCCTAGGTTGACCGCTTGGAAGGTACTTGGAGGTGAGAAGTGAGGACAGGGTTTTTGGTTCGTGGGGCAGGCTTCACGGTGGTGGCATTTATTCTCTGAGACAGAACCAGGGAGGAAAGTGCAGTTTTCAGAGAAGGTCACAAGTTGAGTCTCAAATGTGTTGAATTTAAGCCTCTCAGATTTCATTAGTTTTTATTATGTAAATTTAAATGGGGGGGAATTCAGGTGGGTGGGGTAATCCTTCCCCTCCCCTTGTCTCCTCTGACAGGACTTCTTCCCCAGTACCTCAGAAAGAAAGAAGGAAAGAAAAGAAAAAAAGGAAAGAAAAAGTTTTTGCCTAAGTGTTGATTCAACAGATAAAAATATAGGTCTGAAACTTAGAAGTGGGGCCTGAGCAGGAGATATGAATCTGCAAGCCAGGTAATGCAGACTGAAGTTACAAGCATGGATGAGATTCCTTGGGAAGAAGGTGTGTGCTGAGAAATGAACAGTTGGCAAGAAGGCTGAGACAGTATTGTTTATGAAACTCAGGAACTACGAATATTTCCCAGAGGGTTCAATGCTTTACAGAGGTAAAGCAGGGTGGATGTTGTGGTGTAATGGTAGCTGTGGTTATTACTGGGAACCTCTACAACATCCTTGTGAACATAATCCATCACTTATATTTTCTATATAAGGTCTCAGAGGCTGGGGCTGGAGAGATGGTTTAGTGGTTGAGAGCTTTTGTGACTTGGAGCCTCTAGTAGGAGGGAGCCTACATGACTATCTAGGGCTTCCAATTGCCAGGAAAGAGACAAAGCAGATTTCTCCCCATCTCATTTCCAATGGTGGTAAGTGTGTGCAGGAGTGTGGGCTTCACCTATTCCATGTCTATGTCTACAATATATATGTAGATGCATATGTATTTATATATATGTGTATATGAATGTATACATATATGTATATGTGTGTATATACATACACACACACACACATATATAATGTTTGGATAAGATCGCCATATACATATGTGTGTGTGTGTGTGTGTACACATATATATATATATATATGTATATGTGGGTTCCTGCTTTCTGCCTTGCTGCTGGGCATGGCCGTTGGGGAGGTGAAACGTGAGGAGTTCTTGACTGTGTCTCCCTGCATTGCTGCCTTTGGGTGATGAGCTTTAGGGAAGCACAGAGACACTGCTCAGGGGGTGGGAAAATGCAGTCTGAGATACAGAGGGCTGAAATTGGGGTTCTTGGACCCTTGGACATCTATTTGCCACTAGAGTGCCCCACAGAGAAGTTGGGAGTCCATGGCCCACAACGAGGCAGAGACCCTTGGGAGCCCTTGGGCTGAAGACAGTGATGAGCCTGGGGCTGGAGAAATTGAAGCTCTGGCTTAGCTCAGGTGCAAAGATAGTGGTAGTTGTCTGGGGGTGCAGATGGGCCTTCTAGGAGAGATTTAGGCTGTGACTCTGTAGGCAAAGGCCTTCTCCATACTCCCCATGGCGGTTCTTGATGAAAGAGATAGTCCTTGGTTTCAGACTATTTATTGGTTGTTCATTGTGGAAAATGGATGTGCACCAACTTCTCAGGGTGGACCAGAGATTAAGTACCTTTTGCAGGGAGGAATGTCTGGGAAGGGGAGACTATTGGCTAAACCTTCCGGGACTCTGGATACCTCATTATCATGGAGAAATCTGTTTTGTGCTATGTGACTGTCATGGGAAGTGTGGCATGTGTTCCAGGCCAGGAATCTGGCAGGAAGCAGGGAGGTGCCTACCGACTTAGGAGTATATACCTGAGTTTCCAGGGTTTCAGGCCTGCTCTACCTTACCAAGTTTTTTTGGCATTGTCCCATTATATGTGTGTGTGTGTGTGTGTGTGTGTGTGTGTGTGTGTGTATTTATCCAAAACAGAATGAAATCAAGATTCAGCAAAGCAGAAGTCATCATCAGATTTTTCTTGATCTCTGGGTAGCTTAACATCACTCAGCATTTGTGTACAAAGTCAAAGTCAGTTGAAAGTCTGAACAATAAAAATTCAACCTACAGCTACAGCTGGAGGGATACTGCTATGTGTGACTTCTGTCTTTTCAACTACACAAATTAATACTGTCCTTAGAGTTGATAGTCTATTGGTTGTGGGATGACAGGAGCTGTGTGATGTCATGGAGATATTAAGGACAAGTATGGACATGGTCAATTGAACTTTAAGGAATTTGAAACACATCAAAGCCCTTCCGGGGAAATGGACTTTCCTACCCTATTGTACTTGGAAGACAAAGCGACATGTTCTTTGTGCCTCTTTTTCCCTTTCTCTTCTGACTGTCCCACTGTAAGCTTCATATATTTAACTAGAGCACTAGTATTCGTTTAGACTACTGGCCCCTGCCAGGACTTGTCTGAGGGATGATTAGGTGATGTGCTTCGTGGGTGTATCACAGAGAGTCTAAACATCATTGTAAAAACATTTGCTCCATGGCAATTTAATCCATTAAGGACAGTACCTTTACTTCTTAGCTAAGGAACTAGGCGTGATGAAAGCTAGACTGAAATGAGATCACACAGCAAGTGGGTGGTAGAGATCAGCTGTGAAGTTGTAGGTGTCACTTAGTAATCATGATGTTTAAGACTTTTACTACAGCCCAGAGCCTTGCATGGCTTATTTTCAGTATTCCTTATAGCCATCTTATTCCTTCCATTTCACCAACACCATTCTCACCTGCCGTACAGGACAAGATGCTGATAGAAAGGTCATACTTCCCCTGGAGGGAGATAATTGGCAGGGGGTAGGATTGGCACGCAAGCTGCCTGGCTCCTCTGCTGGCATGGTAAGCTCCCATCCTGTTCTACCCTGCTCTATGCTTCTTCCTTGTTCTGTTTTTCTGCCAATCCATGTCAATTCACCTATGCCAGATGCCCTGTTGGGGTGAGAGTTCTAGCAGTCTGTAAGGTGACAGAGAAACTGACAAAACTGATGGACCATGAAGACTGGAAGGTTTTTCAGGTTGTTGTATTCCAGTTATACCCCACTGCTGCATGTGAGAACCTTCTACTGACTGTCCAGCTGGGTGGTTGTCTCACACAGCTATCCTGCTGGGACCTGGTGATAGGCTTAGAACGAACTGAGGTTTGTTTAGATGGTGGGTTCTTGTGAATTATCCCCGATATCTGTCATTGTAGAAAGAGAAATTCTTTGGAACCAAACCATGAGGGTGGAGAAAACTCAATCCTGTTTTTCTCTCTACCTGCTAGACTCTGGAAAATAGTGTCTAGAATTACATTCTGTGTGGTGGATAGAGGCTGATGACTATTATACTTAGCTGACAGAATACAAACAGAAAGCAAGCAAGTACTATGACTGTCTGTTAACTGAAGAGGAACAAGCAGCATATTTTAAGAGAGATGACCTAGATTTTTATTATGCCCCAGTCATTAGTAAAGACATTCACTGTCACAGCCAAGAGCCAGCTGCACCATAACAAGAGAAGTGGGTAACCCATGAATACTTGGGTCAGTTATCAAGGGTGAGATGTAGTGCATGAAACACATGAAATCTGTCAAGGCAATCTGGGTTAGGGGTGTGGTGTTGCAGTTTCCTATGTGGAGTTCCAGTGTCTAGTAAGTGCCTTTCCTGAGACTCCACCTGTAAGCTTGAGGCTTTCTATCTCTCTTCTTTCTCCTCCCTTCTTCCCCTCCCTCATTCTGTCTCTCTGTATCTATCTATCTATCTATCTATCTATCTATCTATCTATCTATCTAT
>JADRCH010000099.1:6706706-6768583 GCA_019843965.1 Rhynchomys soricoides | reverse complement strand
TATCTATCTATCTATCTATCTATCTATCTATCTATCTATCTATCTATCTATCATCTATCTATCCTCTCTGTCTCTCTCTGTGTCTCTGTGTCTGTCTGTCACACACACACACACACACACACACACACACACACACACACACACGTACATACCAGGTGAGCCCTCTACCATTGAACTCACCCCACAGCCCAGAGACATTGTATTTCTAATGGGTACACTGACTTTACTCCATGTCAAGCCAGGCTGGAGGAAAGTCTCTCCTGCTGCCTGAGAAGTTACTTCAGAGATTTGTGCTGCCCTGAACTTCAAGGGCAGAATTCTACTGTGATGATTAACAAAGTCACATGCATCACAGTTCTCCAGCATTGTTACCCAGAAAGACATACTGCAGAAAGAGATTTTTAAAATGTAATTACTGCATGGCTTTATAAACACACACACACACACACACACACACACACACACACACACACATGCACGCACCAGCGCATAGGAAGAAATATCCTCACAATCCTGTCATCACAGAAAACTGAATTCTTAAGTCTTTCATGTTTTTATGTTGTTATACTCTTAGATAAAATACAGTTTAGAGTTTTCTTGTATGCTTGCATGGTGTTTTCCCCTCAATTATGAATTTTCTTTATTTGTATACTTTCTATGATGGAACATATCTCTATTTTGTTTCCATGAACTTTTCTTCGCTCAAAAGTCCTCCAGAATTTTGGGAACAAATTTGTTTCCCATCATTTCTGATCTCCAAACCAATTAAATGTGATTTACTTGTTACCCTTGTAATATGAGAGAAATGAATCTATGTATCACCAAGAAATTCTTGACTACTCTCTTGTAGTATTTAAGTTTTCCATATCTCTGCCAAAACTTTATATTTATAAAAGCAGTGATTCTAAACTGTGAGTGATATTTTATCCTGTGAGGGATATCTGTCTAGTCCTTTGATAATTTTAGTTGTCATTATGACTAGTGGACACTGTCACCAACATGTACTGGGTACAACCCAGAGATGCTTCTACACAACCTACAAAGCACAGGATGGCACTCACTGAGGGAATTAATGATCCACCTCCAAATGTCAATGATACTGAGGATGAGTTACTGATAGTGTATGTACAGTAATGTATGTATGGCAATGTATACAATCTGCAATACACAGGATGGTACTCACTGAGGGGATTAATTATCTAGCTCAAATGTCAATGATACTGTGTACTGAGTTACTCTATTTGAGTACTAGTTACTATGTAAACTGGTGACTTTATAGTTCCACAAGCAAATGTCTGTTTTACTTCTGGAGCCTCTGCTCCCTTTGGTGGACAGGATTATTTCCTGACTTCCTGGTATTGTGATGAGTATCTTATAAATCAATTTTTGTCTTGCTTAAAAGGCTTATCATCATGTGATGGGGTTGGAGGGAGAGGTATCTAATACAAGTATGCAGGAAAAAGTCATATGAAAGCCTACTATTTTATAAACTTTATATATATATATATATATATATATATATATATAGTTATATTATACAAGGGATTTATATTCATCCCAGAAGCCAAGGATTGCCAAATAAAAACCATAGGCATGGTATATCTCCTCTTGAGTTGTTGGCCTAAAATATCCCCAAAGCCTGCCTTCTGCCCCAAAACAATACATGCTATTGCCTTTGCCCTTATTTGCTCACTAGAACTTGATGGTAAGACCCCATTGTTGACGATACCACACACATTAGTCACACTGGATAAGCAGAATGAAGTTGGCTCTGAGCAGGAAGTTTCCTTCCTTCTGGGTAGCTTTCTTAATACTGGAAGGTGCTATGCAGCCTACTGGGGATGGGGAGTCATCAATAATTTTACACAACAGTGAATCCTGTGAACTTCAATAATGGTTGACATGTTGCAGGATTTTCCTTGCCCACCCTGTGATTGGACAGGGAACAGGAAGGTGGAGCTAAGAGTGAGACAGGAGAGGATCTTGGGAGAGAGGAGGAGGGAAAGAAGATGGCAGCGGACATGAACTGGCATAGCGCCACTGATGGTTATGTTATCATAAAGGTTAGACGTTTGGAATAAGTTGTCTAATCTAGGTGGGCAGCTTTTATCATTATCAATTGGCTCTGAAATTATTGCATTGGAATCTTGTAAATTGTGTTTTTATTGATACATAAATCTGATTGGTTAACTATATGCTTAAGAGTTTTAATTCTACTGGATAATTGGGTGTTGAGATGGCTGATCGTGGGGCAGGCAGTTATTTTGTGGGCCTGGCGGCAGAGATCCACCAAGGGACTCAGCTCTGGAGAGTTGGTGGGCTGAGAGAGTGAGATAGCCCGGCAGGAGATCTGCTATGGCCCACCGGTTGCTGGCCTGAGCACAGGATGTGCTGGGTCACTTTTTTAATATTTCCCACTACACTGACATGTCAAGACATGCCCATGGGTGTAGTAATTGTGGCATTAATAGTATGGGTGTAACCAACTGTTTTCTGACTGGATTTAAGGCCCATCCACAGAAGGTAAACACTTGGCACTGCAAACCTGGTCAAGAACTCTTGGTTAAAGAGCTCACAGGCCTCGGGAGATAACCTAAAATCATTCTGCTTAAATGTGTATAATCAGTCTGCTCTCTAATTCATGGGTCTACTGAAAAGTTAGTTCTGCTCTCAGACCTTATCAAAGAAGTCCCTCTGTGCAGTGGACAGTGGTTAACTCAGAAATGTGCAACTGCTGAAGGTATAGACTGACTGTCTGTAGAGTGCTCAGACACAAATGGCACACACACACACACACACACACACACACACACACACACCGTCCCAGGTAGAAGAATTGTAAGATCAGATGTTGGGGACAACTGTAGTGAGACAGTGTCTGGATATGAGAGGACCTCTGCCCTGTGAGCTCACAGCAGCCGAAGGCTACCTGAAAGATAACTGCACAGTAAGCCACTCAACATTCTAGCCTGGGATGAGAGAGAGGTTCATGAGCCTCTAACTGAGGAGCTACAGACAGTTGATGGCTTCTGGCAGAGGGAGAATTAGTTTTCTTTATGGGAGTGGCTCCTGGTAGACTGGCTACCCTCCAGCAGATGGCCCCACATGCAGAGGTATGTGAGGGGCAGAAACTGAAGTTGGTGGGTTATTATGGGAAGAAAAAAGAGAGAGGACACCAAGTTTATGAAGGTAAGAGTCTGGGAAGAGTTAGGAGGAGGGGTTGAGTGAATATGATCAAAACACACTGCATGGAATTCCCAAAGAATTAATCAAAGCAATTTAAAGGCGTACTCTGAGTTAGCAAAGACAATTGCCAGGCACCATCTGACTCCTCTGGGGTTAGGAATCATCCTCAGACCAGGTGCCCGCTTTCCTACAAACAGTGCTGGCTGTTTGTGGTACCAGGTGCTAAAGTATAGATGAATGATCCCCCTCTCCCCCCCAGTAATAAGAACACGGCGGAGAAGACATGACGCTCAGCAGAAAGGCAGTTTTCCATTTGGTGAATCAGTTCCCAGCTAGCTCTGCATCTTAGCCCACACTTCTTATTCATGTTTTCTGTGTAAATTTTCTCCTAGGTACTCACTGCTATCTTGCATGCTGCCTGTTTTTCTTATTTTCTGAGTTGACTTCTGTGTCCCTTGAGGTCAGGTTGTCAGGATGTTTTGTTTACTGCCGTTTTTTCAGCATCCAGAACGGAGCCTGGTCCATCAAAAGGCATTAAAAAAAAAAATCCTGAATGGGCAGTTTACAAGCACACACAGAGTTGTTATTCTAGAGTCTCACCACACCTACTCATTCCCAGGGGAGAAGAACCCAGAGAGGAGAAGGAGCCCCAGGCAACTGCAGTCTGCCCTCCACAGCAGATGGCAGAGACCCCCAGAGGGAGACACAGATGGGCACAGGTCGTCAGTCTTAGGCAGTCATTATTAGGTGTCACTTCACTCTGGGAGGCTGTGCCCAGTGTCCAGGGGGTTGTGTTGAAATGTCCTCGTATGACCTCTCAGAGGCTATTGGACTTCCCTTGCAGCCTCATCCAAAGTATGGCAAACTTGTCGGCCAGATGTCTTTTTGCCAGCTTTAGGGCTTTCCCCTTGGACCAGTTACTTATCCTCAAACCAGAACCAGTACCTCATTGGATGGAGGACACATTTGAGGGCCCACAGCCATGTTTATTATGCTGTTCCTAAGTGTGTGTGTTCTGGACTCTAACAACTTCTGAGCACAGGTAACCACATCTTTATTCAAACGTCACCCCACCAAGTAAATAGGGGTGGTGGGGACAGAGTGGGGAGAGGTGATCTGGAATTCTTTAAGTGTACAATGACAGCTATGCAGCCCAGTGGTTGGCAGCTTTGGAGAGCAGCATTATGTCTCATGTCCCTCAAGGCAGGTGAGCCAAAGCCACGTCTCACTGGCTGCCCCTGCAGCTGTAGCTGAGATCAGGTGGCCCTGCCTGCCTCTCCTTGGCAGCTCGGGTTCTTGAAAGGCTGGTGACAGGGGCAATCATCTGTGGTTGGCATAGCAAACCCAAACACACTCTGAAAGGCACAGCTGGGCCAAGCTCAGCAACTTTATTCATTAGGCAGTTAATCTCGAGGCTGTCAGCCTAGGCCACAAGGGCAGGCTCAGGCGGCGAAGCCGCGCTCACAACAATTCAATCCTGTGCCACAAATGCTACCGAGCCTGTGCTGTGTGTCAAAGAACTCAAGTCGAAGCTGCTCTAGGAGCCACAATAGAGAGAATGAAGGACAGCTTAAATTCAAAGTTGGATTCGAGACTATTCATTTGAACAGTTGGGACAAGAGTCCTAACGTTTGGAAGAATTTCTCTCTCCCCTTTCCTTTTGGGCTTCCTTCTGTGTAACAGGTGAAAAAAAAAATCTCATCTTTAAGACTGTCCTCCTTGACTTCCTAGAACCTGTGAAAATACTACCTTGGCAAAATGTTGACCAAAGACATTTAGGGGTTGAGGTTCAATTAAGGATGTAGAGACTGCTCTGGACCATGCTGCTGGCCTACAGGGAATCCAAAGTAATGCTGTAAGGAGACAGGAGGCCCACGTTGGAAACAGAGTGGAAGATCCTACCCTACTGGCTTAAAGACAGAGGATGGGGTCCAAATGTAGGTCCTAGGTAGCCTTTAGAAGCTGGGGAAGGTCTTCCCATGAGCCTTCAGAAGGGGCACAATCTGCTGATCACCATGGACTCCTGACCCCCAGAACCATATGATGTCAGGGTGTTTCCAGAGCAACTAATTCTGGGATGCTCTGCTATGGCAGCCTTTGCAAATGAGCATGCCTATATTCTCCTTTCTCCTCCTCCCTCCTTCTCTTCCCTCCCTTCCCTCTCCTTCCCCCTCACCTCTCCTGCATTGTTCTCTGCATTTCCCTCCTCTTCCTCCATCTTTTCTTCTTTTTTCCTCCTTAGTAGTAATATTAATGCATATTCATTCTGTGAACTTCAAACAATATGAAAAGGTACAAGTTCAAGAAGGCTTTCTCTCATGGCCTGATTCCCAGTGTGATGAGAGCACAGTAGATTAGTGATAGCCACTTGGAGTCACCGCTTGACTCTCTCATGGCCTACACACTGTGAGGCAAAATTTTGACCTTTATTTTTATTTATTTTTTGCCTTGGTTCATTCATCTTCAAAACAAGGGAAAGGATGACTACTTAGTAGGACTGCTATTTTATTAGTGCTTGGAAGAGCTTGGTAAATAGCGCTCACCGCATGGCAGCTATTAGGACATTCTAAACCTTATTCTATTTTGTGAAAACACAGAACAACTTAGACAAACAATACACTGGGGCTTCTTTTTACTAAGGTAATATGATGTCATGCATACCATTGGACGTGGGAGGGACGGATATAGAGATAGAGATAGAGATAGAGATAGAGAGATGCTCAGATTTTCAGGGACATTGGTTGTTGGGTGAAGGTGAAGGTATGTTGGGGTTTTGTCATCAAGAACGGAAGGATTGAAGAATGAGCATCATTCCTTAGGAGCCCACTGAGGCCACAGAGGCAGAGTGAGGCTGTTGTGGAGTGAAGTATAGGCAAGAAAGCAACGGTAACCTGAGCTGAGAGAATATCATGAGAGAGGGAGGTAAGGAGAGAGACAAACCAGTGTCGCAGGGTCTCATGTAGTCTGACTTAACTTGATCTTGAACTTAACTTCATAACTCTACTGCCTATACTTCTCAAGTGCTGAGATTTCAGGTATAGATTACCATGCCTAGTTTATGTGGTGCTGGGGATGGGATCCAGGTCTTGTACAAGCTAGGAAATCACTCTACCAAGTGAGCCATATCCACATCCACAACTGAATAATTTCTTGAACTACCGAATAGACAGGCTGGGAAGGAAGTAGACACTGAGATGCCACACTCTGGTACCTGGTACCTGTGCTGGCTAGTTTTTATGTCAATTTGATACAACCTAGAGTCATTTGGGAAGCAGGAATCTCAATTGAGAAAATGCTCTTTCCAGATTGGCCTGTGGGCAAGCCTGTAGTACTTTTTCTTGACTGATAATATGAAAGTGTCTAGCTCCCAGTGGGTGGTGCCACTACTGGGTTAGTGGTCACATACTAGAAGAAAGCAGGCTGAGCAAACCTTGAGGAGTAAGCCAGTAAGCAGCACTCTTTCATGGCCTCTGAATCAGCTCCTGCTTCCAAGTTCCTGGCTTGTCTGAGTTCTGGTCATGGCTTTCCTCAATAGACTGTGACCCAGTCTTATCGCCATATATAAGCCAGATAAGTCTCTCCGCCTCAGGCTGCTTTCAGTCATAGTGTTTTATCACAGCAATAAAAACCCTCGACGAAGACACTGTGCTAGACTCTTAGGCATCATTCCTAACTTTCTCTTTAGTTATGGCTAATATACAGCTAATACAATACTATCAATGACTTTCACTTTAGTTATGGTTAATATACAGCCAATACAATACTATCAATGAACTTTACCAACAGCATTCAGAGTTTCTTAGGCTCTCTTCATCGTCTTAGACCTCTCAGGTAGTAATGAAGCATCTTATTTTTGTAAAGGGCGCCCAGATTTCCTCATCCCCAGCCTGGGTTGTGCTTTTCTGTTCATCACTCTTTTTAAATACTTCGTACTGCCATGTGGCTATCTGTGCATTTCCACATTGCTCTACATTTGCCTGGTTATGTGTGCCTCTCTTATACTAAATTGTGGAAGCCTTGAGGGTAAGGCCTGGATCTTTCTGATTGTGGTATTGTCAATGCCTACTCTATTGATCCTCTGACATACATAGGGGATGTCATTTTGAATGAGCTTGGATAGAACAGGTAGGTGGTAATGACCAGAGTTAGAAACATGGGTTAGAGCTCTGGTCAAGGGTCAGAGGTACAGAGACAGAGTGTGGGTATCCTGCTAAGGTGCTAGGAAAGGGTCTACCAGGGGTCCTGACTGGGAAGGGGGCCTAAGGTTTAGGGATTGAGGGACAGATACTGGTGAAGTCAGCAAAAAAGGAGTTTTCAAGAGAGGTGGTTAGGCACCCAGGCTGGTTACATAGCAAGGAAGCCAGCAGGACCTGAAGAGGAGGAGAATGGGTGTGACAGCTGCTCTTGGTTGTTATCTTGACTACATCTGGAATCAACTAAACTCCAAGTGGCTGGGTACACTTATGAGGATTTTTTTCCCTTAATTAAATTACTTGAAGTGGGAAGATTCCATATCTTTTGAGGTTCAAAGATACACCTTTAATCTGGGCCACACCTTCTGCTGGCAGCCTATAATAAAGGACAGGGAATAAACAAGTTTTCATCCTGTCTGCTTGCCCTTGATCTCACTGGCAAACCCATTCCTTCACTGGCATTAGAGCCTACTTCTTTGGGATTCCTGTGTATACTGAAGACCAGCTAAGACATCCAGCCTCATGAACTGAACAACTATTGGATTCTGGAACTTTCTGTCAGTTGACAGCATTGTTGGGCTAACTGGATCACATCATGTGAGCCATTCTAATAAATCTCATGTGTATTTATTCCATAAGTTCTGTGCCTCTATCCTGACTAATACAAAGATCAATGGAATCTAATTCTGCATGAAAGCCAGGCAGATGAGGATTATCTTATTTCTCACATTATGAAAACAATGCTGGAACCATCATTTTGGGGGGAGGGCGTTTGTGATTTCGGAGATATAGATTAGTCTATCCTGGCAGGAAAGATGTGGCAGAGCACAGCAGTTCACATCCTATGGACTGGAAGCAGAGAGAAATATGCCTGCATTAATAAATTTTTCTCCTTTTCTGTCATCCAGGCTTCCAAGTATGGCCATGTCCACATTCAGAGCAGCTCTTCCTCACTTGGTTAATCCTTTCTCGGAAGTGCCCTTAGGGACTCTAGAGATGTGCTTTACTGATTCCTTAGGCACATCTCAATTCAATCAAGTTGGTAGTCAAGATTAACTATCCCACAGAGGAGTGAAGACAATTCTGTGGTGTTTGGGAGATCATTCCTGAACTTCGTGAGGGGAGGCAGTCAGAGGATAAATGGACAAATGAGGGCTGGGAGGTGGGACTTTGAAAGCATCTGAGACCCAAGGTGCCTGGAAAAGAAAGAAAAGGAGGATGAAAAAATAGCACCCGAGCAAATAGCAGGGTACTGTCACTTGACTTCGGCTGAGTGGGAGGAGCTGGCAGAGGTTGGGAAGTGGAAGCCATAATCAGGAATGGAAGCTTGGGGCTGGGAAGGAGGGCAGCCTTTGTGAGAAGGAGTGCTTCCTCACCAGGTGTGCTCTGCCAGTCTCCTGGGTACTTCCCTAGGGAGGGAGGAATCAGGCACAAGGATGGCAAGCCTGAAGCAAGCAGAACCATGCTGAGGCAGCCAGGGCTGGGAGTGGGTTTGGTATAGGCTGGTGGTAGCAGCCACCCTGGGGACTTTAACAAGGTATGGGGTCCTCAAGAGGTCTCAGTGATTGACTAGTGATTGTCTTTGGTAAGGATTTGCTTTTCTAGTCCTGTTGGCCAGGAGCTTGAGGAAGGAAGCAACAGGAGGAGGTGAGGCAAGATTTGAAGTCGGCTTAGCTGTAGCCAGAAAAATGACTGCAGTAAAAGTAGAGAAGGAGTCTCCCTCCTCTCCTCTCCTCCCCTCCTTTCCTTTCCCTTTTCTCTCTCTTCCCTCCCCCTGACTCTATTTATTCAGTCTTGCTTCATCTGCTCGTAGCCCTACAGAATACTCCTGTATGTGAAATCATACCAATCTTGCTAAGAGCTTAGCAGTTGTCAGAGTTCCCACGACCTAGAGCCTGCCACAGCTTTACAGAGCACCATCCAGTTTTACCAAATGCTGTCTTGTTCCTCCTGATTAGTTTGGGGAGAACGAGTGCCTAAAAGAAAGTATCTGAGGGCCCATTTGTCTCGAAGAGCCTCATGCAAATCATCGGTTGTGTTGAAAGTCCTCTAAACACAGCTTCCAGGAATACTACATCTGTGAGCCCTCATCAGAGTGTGAGTCTGGAGGATTCTGAGCTTGCGAGTCTATCTCTGAGGCTTATGCTTCACAGCGAACTGGCTGGAAGCACAGTCCTGGTAAGACACATCTCTAGGGTTGTCAGTTTGAGAGGAGGAATGGAGCAATGGTCTTAGCAATGGGAAGGCAATGGTCCTTTGTCCAATTCGGATAGCCTCCAGGCAGGCACAGCTGGTTCTTTTTTAGGGATTCATTAGGGGGGCACTTGTTGGGTCTTTGAGAAGCCTACAGATATCTGCCTTCAAGATGTAAGTCTGGTCAACAGATGGACCAGTACGAGTTGGCAAAACATACATTGGCGTTTTCCCTGTGGAGGAGTTAGGTCATTGACTTTTGGTCGTGAATGCTGTCCACAGCCATATCATCAGGGATGACAAATGTGCGTGTGTGCCAAGAGGCGGTCGGGCAGAAGCTCTATGACATTCTCACTGCCCAGTGCACGCTGATTCTCTAGTTCTCTCCCATTCTGCCTTTTATTTTTATGTCTTTTCCTATTATGCTCCTTAGTTGCTTCTGGGCCAGGGCTAAGTCATAAGTCTTAGAGCCAAGGTTATGTTGGGAAGCTTTTGCTTAGCAAGGCACAGGAAAGAAGCACGTCTGCTCAGCAGGTTGACAGTATATGTTCCCAGGATTCAGGATCCCACTATCTTTACAGGGCCCTTCTTTCTTCTCCCAACATCTAACCCCCACCCCATCTTACTATATCCTCCAGTGATCCTTCACCTGATGCTCACATGCAAGGGACTGAAAACATGCCTACCTAGGACACTGCCTATCCTTTTCTATTGATTCCTTGCATTTCACAGATGGGGCATATTTGACTTATCTAAGCAACACAATAAGAGCAGAAGCCGTTATTTGTTTATACAGTCTCTATTGTCTGTACATGGCCATCCATGTTACAGTGGACAGGATGGATGTCCAAAGGATGCATGCTCAGAGAGCCCCTCCTCCCACAGAACTGTGCACCCAGGATCTTGCTCTGCAGGAACTTGGAGAATGGGCCTTCTAGTGCAGAACACGAGCCTGTCTTTCCTTCAGCCTCAGCTGGATCTATTTGTCACTTTGGATTATTTTCCTTATAACACTTAGCAGCAGCCCCATCAATTGCAAGGATTCCTAGGGAGTACTGTTGTGGCACGGAACGCAGATACCATTTCCTCTCAGTCCCTGCTTTCACAGGGCCTGCCCGAATGCATTTGTATTGTCTCCAAACCTGGCACTTTAAAACAAATGAAAAGGGCCCTGAATGACAAACATGGCACATACAGTGGGCGGGCCATTTGCAGGAAAATGGTTGCAAGGAGAATCGGTACTTTATGAATATTCACTGAAGTGTAAACCTGCACATTGCTCATACGCTTTTCTGCATTCTAATTTGCCCATGAATGCAAATGAGTCCTGTTTAAAATAGAGAGGGGGAGAGCAGGCTCTTTGCAGAACACCTAATTGAAAGATGTTTGTACATCGTGTTTGATATTTAGTAAACAGAGAGACAAATCTGATCATTTTCTAAATGAGACCTCAGAAACAATAAAAAATAATGATCACAAATCCTGGAGAGCTGGGAATGTGCAGAACTAAATGCTTCCTAAAAAGAGGGACATAATTACTCTGTCTCAGGGTGCAATTAGTGTCCTAATTATACCAAGGTGTATTTTGCTTATCTCCTCACTAAACCCTTTGTTGAGATTTAGTTGACTGTAGGAGCCATAAGACAGAGGGGGTGGGCCCTGTGCTCGGGTAGGCGATGGATGGTTGGGGGGGGGGGGGCGGATAGATGACACTTTGGGAAGTACCTTCATCTTTCTTTTAGACTGACAGATGGTTTCAGTCTGGGTTGGAGTGCTTGCTGCTGCTTTCAATGCAGGAGTGTTACCTTTTTGGATTCACGAAAGCCACTCAATCAAAGATAAAAAGGCAGGCCAGTGTGGGAATCAATAAAATCTCTGCTTTCAGCTGGGGTGTCTAATAGTAATTCTTCTCATGTCACTGCCTGGTTAAACAGTCGTACTCCTACTAAAAGCCCTAGAAGACATGATAGATTCATGTGGCTTTGCTCTGTTGTGTTGCATGTGGCCTGGAAAAGGGGAAAGGGGGTTCTCTCTCTCTCTCTTTTTTTTTAAGACAAACAAGACATCCAGGCACCGTGTATTCAAGTGCATCCTCCCCTTGTGGACCATCTTGTTAGAGCAGGAAGCCTTTCCTCTGGTGGAGTTTTTCTAGACGTATCTAATACACCCATTGTAAACTCTCCTTTGGAGACATTTTACACTGATCTTCAGTCCTCTCTCTCTCTCTCTCTCTCTCTCTCTCTCTCTCTCTCTCTCGTGTTATTATTATTGGAAGAATCATAAAAACAAGTGCTTTTTATTTCAAAATGAACCAATCATGAACATCGAGTTCTGTTCCTGAGAAGTGAGCAGCAAACACCAAACATTTCAAGGCAGAAACTGAGAGGGCAAAATGGCATTGGAGAGGGGTTGCCGGCGGGGACCTCAGTGTTTCATGAGCAAGTGGATTTGGGGCTGGACAGCAGGTGAATGGTAGTGGGGTCAGGATCTGGGTGAGTTGCTCTCACTCCCAGCACACACCAGGGCCTGGACATTGTCCCATGGCCAGGGGCAGTGAACTACAGAGGGGCTGCGTGCTTTTTCTATCAATCTTTCCTCCAAGAGTTTTATGGAAACACACACACACACACACACACACACACACACACACACATACATGCTCCAAATACAACCCTGAAGTGTCTTTGTTGAGTGGAACAACATTAATTAGAATCAGCTGGGTTACCATCTACATACACCTAGGGATTTTGAGTGAATGAGAGCCACAGCTAGTTGATGTTAGTTGATGCTAGTTTACCATCCGGGATGAGAAGGAAGCACTGGACCAAGCCACACTTCCATGACCATGGTAAGCAGACTCTTTGATCAGGAATGTCCTTTGTCAAGGCTTCTGCTGACCTCTCCTCTCCCATGTTCCTTCAAGCCAAGGCCGCTTCCCACTCTTTCCTCCCTTGGAAGATTTGTCGGCTGCTGTCAGATTGAGCCAGAGCCCTATCTGGAATATCGGGAGAGATTGCTACAGACAGAAAAATATTGAGGGTCTTCCTCCTGGCTGACCCCTCACTCTCCTCCCCAAGAAAACCTCAGCAGATGTAGACAAGATTTTAATAGCTACATAAAGAGAAGTGCATGACAATCTCATTAGGGGAGTCATAATGGCCCGCCGGAGGATCTCAGAGAGGACAATATATCAATGTCTAGTTTGTTACGGCATCCCTAACGATGGCCGTTTGCCCCTTCTCATAATCACCCATTCATCACCCAGTTGCCCCGCTTCCAATAACACTTCACCCTCACTGGCCTGGGCCTCCCTTTGAGGCCATCTACAATTGTTGACACCATTCTTTAAGTGTGGCTAAATCAGGACTGGTAAGTGACAATCATAAAAACGCAGTTAGTGGGCCACTCCATTGCTTGCTGTGATATGGCACATTAGAACTCTTTTTTTTCCCAGCAGTCCCGGGCCACACTTCATCCAAAACCTAACATCTGCAGGAGGTCAAGGCAGTGAGGCCCACGGGTAGGGGGACAGATTTCCAACCATCTGCCAAGGAAAAAAGAAGAATCTAAATATTCTGCAGACCTTCCATCTTCAAGTTATTTATAGTGGCCAAGGGTAAAAGAGTAGTTATTAACGGTACCAGCCCATTGTCTTCTTTATGCATTTCTGAGGACGATGGACATAATTAAACTCAAAGCTGAGTTCATTTTCCCCATAGAGGCTTAAATGGCCTGAAGTCATTTCCCACTCTTTCCTTCCCACTTGTACTAGTTCTCTCGAGCTGTTGAAAAATTCAACATTTCTATAAACTACAGTACTTTGTAAAGGTCACACGCCAGTTAATCTGAACCCAGGGTCTGGAGCTCAGCACACAGTAGCTGTGGCAGTCGGCTGTCCAGCCCAGTGATGTGGGGCCAGCCTGCGGAGATTGGAGAGCTGCACAAGGCAGGATACAGAGCTCTTTAAATATTGCCCAGCGTTTCCTGGATCAGCATGATATTTAAAGATTTTTGTTCCACCTGCCTGCGAAATATAGAGTCCAGCCGAGAGGCAAGAAAATGAATATGGATTTCTTGCCCTTTCGGTGTATCCACTCCAGAAAATAGCCATTTCTTTCTTTCTTTTTTTCTTTTTGCCGAGCTGGGAACTGCAGGCTTCAGGCAGCCACGATTACAATCATGCATCATGAATGAAATGTGCCATTTGGAGAAAATCAGCCACTCATTCCATTTCAAAACCCCACACAAATCAATAGTGCAAGCAGAGGTTCGGGACCGAGCCGGATGCTGTGTTTAAACTAAAGCACTTTCTCCACACACGCCTGGTACTCAGAGCAGCAGCCAGAGATGGACTCTGTGCCTGGTGCTCAAACCAGAGGATTAGCAGCCTCCAGAAGCTGAGTGAGTTTTGTATGTGATGAGCAAGAGAGACTTTGTGCTGATGGCTGCAACACTGGGCTTGATCGCAGAATGTGCTTCCTTGCTTGAGTTCTGCTTGCACTAGAATTTTACTAAGCCATGCATGCAAAAGATTTGTATGGAGTACCTGGAGATAGGAGAGCATCCACTGTAGATGCAAGCCCTTCCTTCCTGTAGCTTTTGGATGTCAACAAGGGAGCTAGAGATGTTACTGGACAATTATAATACAGTATAAATATGTACAACACTTTGGGATATTCATCCTTCTACTTTCCATTTTCTTATGGGAGAAATGAGGAAATTTAAATAACTTAAGCCTTCAAGGGATTCTCCCATTCTAGGATACTAAGCAGTCAGTTGGGCAGCCAGACAAGCAAGCATTTCTGCCTCACCTTGTTCCCAGTGCTTGGTTCCCTTGTCCTAAAACACATCAACTTAGCTGTAGACAAAAGACTCACATGAAGTCACAGCTGAGGTGCCGGATAAACGTTATGGGCTTGAGGATGTTTTGGCAGTTCAGCGTTCCTTGGGCGTTTAGAGGAGGGAGAGATGATTCAGAGCCTAGTCGTTGCCAGATACACTTTTCTCTGCATTGTCTTAACCATTCCCCTGGCTCCCATTACTCACATATGGACAAGCCTCCTAAATCTGTGTCTTCAGACTAGGTATTTCCCATGAGCCTCTCTCTTGGCCAATTCCTACTCCCCTTACATCTAAGCAAATGTAAGCAGCATTTGCTCTGAGAGGTTTGGGTCTTTGTGCCAAGTTAGATCTCCTCCCAGATCCTCTGTGTATCCTGCTCTTTATCTTCCTCCCTTAGAATCCCAGCCATTCTAGCAAATCCATGTTTAATCAACCTCTCCCTTAAGGCTGCAGTGTCCTCAAGGGAGAGACCATGTCTTCTGAACTCCCTGTTCTTTCTCTAGGTTCATCACAATGCCGGGAATTTTATCCATGTCCGCATGCACTTTCTTCTATAAACAAACAACTATCTAATTCTTCTAGAGAATAAAAGTATCTTCCTTTAACACTTCCAGACCGTTTCACCCTGTTGGGTTAATCTCAGAGTACAATGTAAACTATGATAAGTATGTCAACATATTAACAGATTATGGGGTCTCAGGGAGATCTTGAGAATCAGAGGTTAAGACAAGTTTAGATGTCAACATGTTATTTGAAGATATCACACAGTGAAAGAAGAAAGGAACCGGGAAAGGAAGGGGAGCCAACTCCAGACCCCCTGTGCTTGCCACTTCTGTATTGTGGTACAGAATACAGAGCATTCCTACCAGCAACAAACCAATTAACCAACCAACTAACCAATGCATAGCCAATTACCCAGCTAGTACACTCCTCAGTCATACAGAATGTTTCTGGATAAAGGTTGGAAAGATCATGCCACAGAATAGCTCTCAGAAGAAAAAGAGACAGGGATTTGCTCTCACAGGTCTACTGTCATAGATAAAAATTAAATACCACGAGAAGAGGACTTTCTTACAATATTATCTGGTGTGTGTGTGTGTGTGTGTGTGTGTGTGTGTGTGTGTGTGTGGCTAGCCAGTGAATTCCTAGTACTCTTGCCTCCCCATCTCTGCTTGCCTGTCTAGCTCTAGGATTGCAGATGTGTGCTGCCCAACTGGGATCTGTGATGTGAGTACTGGGACCATATTGGGATTCCTAAGCCTGCACAACAGCTAAGCCATCTTCTCAGCCCCTGTTTGATCTTCATAAAAGCCCCTCAGGAAGCCTGGGCCTATGCAGTGACAGCAACCAAAATGCTCAGCTGCTATAAGTGAATGCAGAGGTGACTATTGTCTTAAAAAAAAAAAAACAAAAACAAAAACCAAAAAATCAAAAACAAAACAAAACAAAAGAAAAAAAACCAAGAACCGCTTCCAAGTTGGTCCTTGACTAGAATCTGGGGACTTAAATTTCCGAAGAGTTTTTGACATTCCCTGGTAAGAATGGCTCACTTTTTAAAATTGTTTTTGTGTACAGGTGAGCAGTATGATTTATATTGGACCCTTGATTCCCTTCTAGGGGTCTAGGATTTTGATATGTGTTTGCAGGAAGGTACCTATCTGGCCAGTCCCCAGGAAAACCCTCTGGGACACTCTGGGAGTCTCAAATGAACTTCCCTGGTAGATGACAACGTTTTATATGCATAGGCACAGCCTGTTACTAGAGGAGCTAAGAGAGTCCTTATGGAAGCTTGTGCCTGGTTTCCAATGGATTTTCCTCCATGCACTCTTTTCTTTTGATGGTTTTTCTTTGTATTTTGTTGCTACAATAACTTACAGTTGTGAGTACAATGATATGCCATAAGTACTGTAATCAATAATAGGACCTGGGGGATCCCTGACACAGGCTGTAAGTCCGACTTCAGGTGGAAGCATCGAGCTGGTCCCAGGGAGTGGTTCAGCAAGGTAGTGACTGAGGTGAAACAAGAGATGAGGCCAAGGAGCTACAGAGATATGTCAGATACATGGAGCAAAAAGATTCCAGATGGGCTTTGGCTGCTGCCAGCTGTGCAAACTGCTGAGTGAGTTAATGTTTCTACAGCTCAGTTTTGCCCGGGATAAAGTGGTGAATATTTTGTCTACGTTGCCGTGTTGCAATGAATAGCATCATGTATGTCTTTATTCCATATGTTTATTTAGGGGGAAATAAAGCTGCTTCTTCTTCTTCTTCTTCTTCTTCTTCTTCTTCTTCTTCTTCTTCTCCTTCTCCTCCTTCTCCTCCTCCTCCTCCTCCTCCTCCTCCTCCTCCTCCTCCTCCTCCTCCTCCTCCTCCTCCTCCTCCTCCTTTTGCAAGTTTTAAAGATTGACAGAATTACATCATATTCCCCTCTAACCCTCCCCCATGACCTCTTCCTGCTTCTATTCAAATTGATGGCCTTTTAACTTTAACTATAATTGCTACATACGTGTGTAAATATAGAAATACAACCTGTCAAGACAGTTCAGTGTTAGTTGTATGGACGTGATTCCAGGAATGTCCACTTGGTATTAATTAATCAATTAGGGGGTTCACTCCTGGGAAGACCAATTATCCTTCTAGTAGTCATTAGGTATCTGTGGTTCTTTGCTCAGGGCTGGGGCCCCATGCAGTTTTCCTCTTCCACATTAGCATGTCTATTAGTGTTGTCACTGTTCGGATCTTCTTAGGCTACTGTTGAGGTTTCATGGCTGTAGCTTCCCTGTCATTTTTAGGAGACACAGTCTTGGAGCAGACTTCCCAGTCCTTTGGCTCTTACAATCTTTCTCCCCTCTTCTGCCATGTTCTCTGAGACTTAGATATAGTTTTGCTGTAGATGTCTCAGTTGGGGATGGCCACCCTACAGTCAGTTGTTCTCCACATTTGGACCAATTATCACTTTCTGTGATGTTCTTCATCTGTTCAAAGAGAAGCTTTTATAAAGGGTGAGGGTGATACATATTTGTAGCTCTAAGTGTAATTATGTAGAATATAATAGGAATTAGTTAAGGATTACATTGGTTCAGAAAAGTGGCAGTAGTAGGTTCTTCTCTAAGATTTATGACCTGACTAGTCCTGGGTAGTTGGTTAGGTTTACAGAATATACACGATTTCCCTCCTGGTGAGTGTGCCGTAAGTCAAATTAGACAGCTGTTTATTACTATCAAGACATGAGTTCTACCAATATACCTGTAGGGATATCTTGCAATGCTGGCCATTGTTGTTCACAGACATTGCAGTTGGGTAGGACCATTGAATTCCTTTGGCAGCTTGTAGAGCACTTTTTAGTTCTATGAAAGCTAGTCTTCAGGGAGGGAGCTTGCCGGTCAAATCCAGTTTGAATCCTGAGTTCTATGTCCACAGTGCATGGTGTCTTCAGCCAGAGGAGCTTACTTTCAACTTCTCAGGGGCAACCAAGGACAACAGCAATAACACATATTGTTTTGGGAGTGAAAGACTGGAGAAAGGTTTCTTGACCTTCAGGCTGTAGTGATTTGAAAGAGTAACAGAAGAGAATGGAGCTGCTGCTCTGAGTAATGATGGCCATAGTGTGTGGGGAGGGATATGTTGTTTTGATTTTTCCATTTAAAAAATTTATTTATTTATTTTTATTTAATGTGCATTGGTGTTTTGCCTATGTGTATGTTTGTCTGCTGTGTGAGGATGTCAGATCTTAGAGTTATAGAGAGCTGTTACCTGTCATGTGGGTGCTGGGAATTGAACCCAGGTCCTCTGGAAGAGCAGCCAGTACTCTTAACCTCTGAGCCATCTTTCTTTCCAGGCCCCAATGTCTCCATCATTGAAAGACAATGTCTAGTAAGATGTTACCTGTTCTTAGGACATGCTATGGAGGTTGGTTCTGTTGGATTATAAAGTATTCCCAAAGGAGTTCTCTTAGAGTGCATCAGGTTATGACTGCTTAGATACTACTCCTAGATGATAGCTATTGTGTGGATTTTCCTGGGGAGTCTCTTTATTCACCCCAAATAAAAGGTTAATAAAGGTTATTAAAGACTCAAACCAAAACCAACAAAGCCAAAAAAAATTCTATTCAAGTCCAGCTTGATGAACTAATGAGTTTATTGAAGTTACTTTCCAGAAGCGTGGTACAGGATGTCTGATGGAATCTTGGGTTATTTAGGGGTAACTGCATCACTGAGAAGCCAATGCCAGCATGGGTGGTGACTCTTAAGAGATGTGTCACTGGAGTCTTTTTTGTGACTTGGAGGCAGTATTAGAGAAGAAATTCTCCCATTTACTGTTTATAGAACCTCAGGGAAGACCCTTGTGAGTCTTGCAGGTGTTAGTAGTCTTAGAATTCTGCAAACTTGTGGTTTTCACAAGTTTTACAATCTCCTTCCTTCTTTCTAGGAGGAAAAGGAGAGAATGCTTCAATCTGGAGGAACCAGCTGAATAATATTGACTGTCTAAGGCTTGATAAGCCTAAGATCACAGTGGAGATATATATATATAAATTGCATGTGTGTGTCTATGTGTGTACATGTATGTCATAGCACAGACATGGAGTCAGAGGACAATTTTCAGGAATTTATTCTTGCCTTCCACCTTGTTAGGGCAGGATATCTCTTGTTTCTGCAACAATGCACATTCCAGGTACGAGTTTTAATCAATTCAATTCTCCTCTTGGTGTGCGGGAACTGCAGATGTGTGCCACCACATTCAACATTTTACATGGGTTCTGAGAATTGAACTTGGGTCTTCAGATTTGCCTGGTGAGTACTTTTACCTGCCAAACCACCTCCCTACCTTCCATTTGGAACATTCTTATTAATCTCTCATTTTCTTCAACAATGAATATTAGAATAATTTGCCTATAAACATCAGACATTGACTAACGAAATCAAGACCTCATTAATAGAAGGTTTCAGAATGGCTCATGAGATGTAGTGAATTAATTCCCTGTAGGGCAGAACCAGCACAGGTCTCAGCATCTTAGCTCTGTGTGCTTTCTGGGGTATGGCTATCAGATAGCGGCTCTAAGTAGTTGACTCTCTTGTTCTTCAAAGCTGAAGGTCCTTGGAGAAGGACTATGATTACCAACTCATTAGGAAGAAATCAGGAGGGACAAAGATCTCCAAAGGAAGAACTCCTTTTTTTAGAGGGACCTCTTTCATACAGAACTTAAGCAGAGTTCTATGGATCTTTGTTGGATTTTATTATTTTTTGAGTTTTCATATCGTTGATTCCTCTATGCCTTTTAAATGTATCTAAAGACAAGGATCTCTTCTTGTCGCCCAGATGGAATCTGAATGGCTTCATCGAACATATTCATGTCCCCTTAAACCTTTCAAGACGCTCTGCTGTCTGCTTGAAGGGATTTTTACTAGTCTACAAATACTTACTCACCTTCAAGCTCAAATGTCACTCCTCTGAATTCCACCCTCCCTGAAGTCACACAATTAGTGGCAAAAAGCTCATATACATATTCAAGTCCCCCAGCTGTCGCTAGGTCATTACGATAAAGTGGCTACTAATTAGGGCTGTAGAGTCAAATAACCCCAGGTTTGAGTAGCAGTTCTCCATTTATGCTTGAAACTAACCTTGGAGTATGACTTCCAGTCTTGGATACTTGAGTTTCACTTCTTCAGAGGTGATTTTAATGCAACCAACTTCACATGAAAATTAAAAGTACATGGAAAAAGGTTTGTATAACGCGTGCATGGCTCACAGCGAGCACCCAACAAATGTTGGCTATTATCATTGTACTGTATTTCTGTCCTGGGAAGATTATGTAAATGAGTTAAAGTGTAGAGAGTTTTGAAATTCCCTGGGGCAAGGAGAGCAACTGTAACATGCAAAATCTTGGAAAGCCCCTGGGAAGAGCCAGCATTGAAAGTCTGCTACTATAAAAATTGTAAACAGATCTGAAAACACTAATTAGACAAGGGTATAACTCACTATCCTAAATAATGAAATATATTCAGTGGTTGTCCATGGTTCAAAATAATAAATTCTAAATTAGTCACTTAGAGCATTATTAATAACTAAACACAGGCTGCAAACAAATGGACATTGTACTTTTGATGCTTACGAATTTAGTAACAAGAGAAAATACCAAGATCAGACCCCTTTGAGATTAACTTGGATCAGTGAGATAGTCTGGTTTGGTGGGGAGATCATAGTTTACACTAAGAACATTTTAGCCTGAGTCCTGACTCTGCTGATTGCTGGTTATGTGACCTTGGGGTCAGCACAGGCTTTAAGAGCACTCCTTCACTTCAGTAGTGAGAACACACTTTCTTATCAGGCTGTTAATTCTAGGGCAAGATAGTATATAAGAAATGAGCTGAAATAGTGCAAAAATGCTTTTTAAACTGTAAAGTTATGGGTTGATTCAGGAGTATACCTAGGAAGACAAAGCATTCTTTTCATTTTTCTCCTTTTGTTTCCTATATTCATTGATGAGCACTGATTATTAGTCTAGCATGGTACACATTTCAATGGGGGATAAAATAGGCTCCAGAATATGTGACATTTGTGTTCAAGAAACTAGTGGTCTAGTTGAAAAGGCAGGGTCCAAAACAGTGCATAAGCAAGTGCCTCTTTTACCTGGTTGCTTTATTTAAATCCAGGGAAACACATGGAAGATAATGATTAGGGGTCACTCAAGGCAGGCCATTGTGCATGCGATCACTGGTAACATCCTGTCCTGCAATAAGGAAAGAGTGGGAGAGGAGAAGGAGACCAATGGATATGTCTGGAGCACAAAAAGAGTAAGACAAATGAAAAAAAAAAACAGTAAAGATGTGCTTGACAATAGCCAGTCAATAATCCCTCTGGGACATACCAGTTTTGATATAGCATGAGTGAAGCAGTGTCCAAGGGGCACCACAGCCACAGTCTAAGGAGTGCCTTCCCTATCCTAGGAGTTTTAGCAGTGGATCAGGGAGCAGGGATAGGTGTGAGACCTTCCATTGGGTTAAGTCATTTGGCAAAGTCTGAAGGCCAACTGAAGGTCCAGTCTGCAGAGGAAGATTGTACCTTTAAATCCACAGCTCAAGAAAACATGTCAGTTTGCCAAGTTTCTGCTAAGCCATCCTGAAAAAAAGTATTCAACAGCTTTTACCAGCCAGAGGCTCCAATATCCAATCTCTGTCTCAAATGATAAATGACATTTGTCAGTTGACAAAGCGAATGGCTTCAACCATTTCAGGACACCGTCCTGCTGTGCAGAACACTACTGTTGAACCAGCCAAGAGCACCTTGAGGTGAGAGAAAGCCTTTTTATCCACCAGTCTTTTAGAGATAGCCTGGAAACAAGCTGCCTTTTTGTTGCTCTCAGGGCAGCTCTTTTCTAGGAGCTGGAACCCTGCCTGAAAATACCTGTCAGGGTGGGGACAATTTGTCAGGTCTGGAGATGACTTGTCAGGTCTGTGAGACCCGATTAGCCCAGGGATGGCTGGGGGAACCTTGCTGGTGGACATGCACTTTAGTTGTATTTCTGCTGGGATATTTGTTCCCTTTTATAGTATCCCCTATTGCTTTGTAACAGAAGTCAACATGGCTAGACAAAACCCAACCATATTGACACTGGAGGCATAGTTGGTGGGAGAAGTGCATCATAAGAAGAGAATAACTACTTTGTCACTTTGTTGCAACTCTCAGAATTCAGGGTATTTAATATGCTCAGTCCAGCCCACTAAATGATCAACACCCCTACCACCATTATGACTATTAAAACAATTTCCAACTTTCACTTCCAGGGTTGTAAAGAATTGCAGAGCAAATGGACTACTGAATGTCCATAGGTGTCCTGGACTTCCAGCTACTCTGAAACTGCTTTGCTATTTTCCAGGATCCTCAGGGCAGGGCAGGGTCTCTGCCTTTCTCAAAATTGGTCCCTGGAAGTGAAGGGTGGGCAAGAGGGGCCAACTGAAGGTCCAGAGTTGGGCTGCCCCTCACACTGCTTTCTGGGGTAAGTGCTTGTTTCATGCTAAGCCTTGTGCATCCCTTCTTCAGCTCAGGATGAGACCAGGATGTGGTATGGGTTCCAAAGAGGTAGATCAACTGGTCAGGCAGAGGACCATTGCCTTGATCTCACTACAGACAATTCCTAGAATGAAGGGTTTTCCAATTTGTTCTTGTCCACACTAAGAGTTGTAGATTGAGGACAACCACAAGGTCAGCTGGTTTAACCATCTGTGTTATGGTTTCTAGTATGTGGTACATTGGGTGATTGCATTCATTTGAGCTAGGGTGTTTGTGGAGAAATGAAGAGTCATGGTCCTTAAAGCCTACAATGCCAGATTCTCTGGATTTGAGATTAGAAATCTGAAACTTCCATAAGAACCCTGTGTGATTCTTCAAGCTGAAATTTGGGTGAGCTCAGGATCCCCATGGTACTTGAGCTCTGTTGAAGAATTATAGTTAATAATTGCATGTCTGTGAATGTCTTCAGCAGAGCAGGCCCCGTTTCCTTTGGAGGAACCTCTCTGGATAGTCTTGTTTACTAAGCTTTTCCTGACAGCATGATGTCACCAATGAGGGCAAGAACCCCCAAACAGACAAACTGTCATACTCTAAACTTAAGTGTGGTTCCTTGTGGTATGGAGAGTGAATGTAGATACTAGAGAAACTCAATGAGAAATTTGATATTTTTTCTATATCCGTATTGCTTGAAATTTTCCCGTAGAGTAATTTGAATAATAAAAAAGCAAAAACAATACCAATACAGGTGTTATTTTATTTGTGCCTGCCTCTATTTTGCTTACACTGTTCTATTTTGTTTTAGGGGCTGCTCATGGAGTCCCCTGGAACACTCAGATACTTTTTTATCTGTCAATGTGTTTGACCATTGTTGACTTAGCTCTTCTGTTGTGCCAGGTCTCTAGGTCAAGTAACCTTAGTTCCTGGGCCCTTGAATGGTGACTTGGTACAGAGCTCTGGAAAATTGTCACTCCTCCTGTAAGTGGAGATACTTTCAAGATTAACTGTCTTATGGGAAACATTATGCCATGTGCTTTGTACCAAGAGTGATGTCCCATTTGGCTCAGAGGAAGGGCTTGTCCTTCTCACTTCCCAGGGCCCAATCTTTCATTAAAGATGCTTAGGTGATTTTGGAAACCATGTCATACTGACAACTCCTATTGAGCAGAGAGTCAACCAAAACCCCAACATCTCTTTCATCCTGTCTCCTACCACTCTGTACTGCTTTCCCTGGCTTCCTGGGCCCAAGTGAAGAACCTTAAACTGATGCCTCTTAAACTTCATCTTGTTAGGCTTGGTTCATTGATCCAGAGGGCTGATGCCCCTTTTCTTTCTGGATCTTGATTTTTTCTCTCAGCAGAAAACCTTTTCTGCAAAGTTTGATTTTATTTGACTGCAGGGGGAAAATCCCTCTTTATTTTGAACTGGAGATTCTCCTAGAAAATCAGTCTAAGCATGGCATTTCCTAATACCCTGAACAAATGCAGAGCTTGCTGTCAGCCTGATTGGACAAGGCTCCACTTCAGGGTCTGCTACCTGCAGGCTGCTAAAGCAGGTCCCCCGACATATGCCACTGGGCTTTAAAAAGGAGCTGTGAAGACAGCAGTGCTCCCCACCCCCAAGACAGATGGGGGTCTCTGCTCCTCTGAAACACCCCCTGGGAAGACTTGATTGGAGCATCTTTCTGAAATGGGATGCCTGTGTATTGTGAGTGGCTTTATTGCTCAGAGCATCTGGATGTGTTGTGATAAACAGCATGATAGACGATTTCAATGCTCCTAGAATGGGTTGCCCAGAGAGAAGGAACAGAACAGAGAATACTTGCTTCCCCATTGCTCGGAGCTGAGCATGGATGCTCATGAAGTTGCCACTGGACTTGTTCATTTTACTTGTACTAGTGGTAATTTCAGTACCACAGCACCCTGGGTCTGAGGGTCTGAGACTTAGAGAGATGGTATGCTAGATCGAATGTTCATTTATATTTTTCAGCTAATATTCTTTGAGGCTTGACAAGAGTTACTCTGTTAAGCAATGGGGATAAGTGACAAGAATGCCAGGCATATGTCCTGGGCTCACAGAACTTTGAGCTCTTTTAGTCAAAGAGGCATATGTTCATAAAACTTGCCTGAATACAAGCGTAATTACAACAGTGGTAAATGCAGTCAAGAGAACATGTTGTTATGACTACGAGTCTAATTTCAGTCTAGAAGGTCAGGGAAGGCTTCTCTGAAGAGGCGATACTGCTGAAAACTACAGGTTGAGTGGGAGGAAACATGATGATGAAGAGGCAGGTCTGACCAGTGTGTGGGAGACTCTGTGCAAGCAGGGGCACAAGAAGGCCCATGAGTCTTGATAAGGGGAGCAAAAATGGAACATGTTGCCATGTAATGTCAGAAATGTCAACAATGATTGTGTTTATAATAATAGTTAATGGTTTCAAGGTTGTTACATTCCAGGTACTTCACTAATAAATATATTAACTCATTTATTCTTTCTGATGAACTTGTAAAATGTTCATTATATTTTTGTGGTGCAGATAAATGAACTCAGGGAATTATGCATACTAGGCAAACACTATACAAAGTCTATTTAAAAATTATTAATTCTCATTTCCATTTTATAGGAGAGAAATTGAAACACAAGGAAGTTAAGTGACTTCTCCCAGCATTCTTTAGTGTCTTGGAGTTCCTTTCTGGCCTTTGGTGTTTACCCTAGGGATCATGGGAGGCTAATGAATATTTTAAGCAGGGAAGAAACAAGGTAGCATTTGTGTGAGATGCTCCAGGTGAGAGATGCTAAGAGCATGTATGTGAGGGCAGTAGCCATGGAAGGGTGAAGATTGGTTTGGAAGGGAAAATGTGTTTAGAGTAAACCAAACCTGGGTAAAGGGTGGACAGAAAGATGGTATTGAATATAACTCTTTTCAGTTTTGTCAAATGGGGTGAGTTGTGAGCTCTACTTTGGAATTGTGAAGTTCGATGAGTTTTGTAGGAGAAATCCGTGTTCAAAGGAAAGGTCCAGACTCTGATTCTAGAAAGTGCTTATGGATAAGTGAATGAAGTGGTAGACTGGATGAGATTGCTGAGAGAGAGAGAGAGAGAATGAACACACCTGGAATAGACCCAGCCTTAATGAATTTTAATCAGCAATGATCATCCAGAGGAAGGTCAGCCCATCAAGGGGATAGCAAAGCAGGTAGCCTGGGATAAACTCCAGGAGCATGTGATGAGACCATTTCTGGAGTGAATGCACTCATGGGAAAGGCTGGGCGATGAGTCCAATGTGCTTGTGAAGGATGGAAATAACAGCCATGGGACTCAGCAACATGGGGGTTGTATTTGTTTTTATAGTTGCTATGACACATTTCCACTCAGTGGTTTGAAACAACATAAATGTATTCTCTCACTATTCTGGAACCAAGAAGCTTGAAATCAAGGTGTTGGCAGTATTGTGTTCTCCCAGAAGGCTCTAAGGAGGAGCCTTACATGTCTTTTCTTCTTGTGATTATTTGACTTGTAGATGCATCACTTCATCTTCCACCCCTCTTTTCATGTGGCCTTCTTTCCTGATTGCCTGTGTGTCTGTATCCAATTTTCATTTGATAAGGACCTTCGTCACATTAGATTGGACTCACTATAGTAGTCATGTTAAGTTGATTATGTCTAAAGAAAACTCCTTTTCAGATAAGGTCACATTCACATGGTCTGGGATTAGGACTTGAACACATCTTTTTGGAGGACATGGTCAACTCAAAACAGAAACCAATGCTAACCTTTTTTCTTCTTGAGATAGGGTTTCTCTTTGTAGCTCTGACCATCCTAGAATTTGCTTTGTAGACCAGGTGTGCCTTGAACTCAGAAATCTGCCTATCTCCTCCTCCTGCATGCTAGGATTAAAGGTAAAGGCATGTGTCACCATCCTGGGTGAAGCCAGTGGTAACGCTGAGAGCTGGTTTTGGTGGGGAAACAAGAAAGTGGCCAGAGTATGTTAAGAAAGGTTTGGGAGATGGAAAATTCTAACCATAACCACCACCACCACCACCACCATCACCACCACCACCACCACCACCACCACAAAAGATGTTTTTTTTTTCCCTCCAAGAAAACTGGCCTCCTGGACCATCAGAAGACAAACCAAAGTTAGAAAATGCTTACCTAAGTACCAGCTTCAACACTTCTGAGTGACTGTGGAAACTCACTTGATCTCTTTGAGCCCTGGTTCCTCTCTGGGGCAATAATCATGCCCCTTCAGCCTACCTTTACAGTGACCTAGATCTCTTGTGAATATTCCAGGAGCTATGGCCCAGAAAGTTTCTGTAGAATGTGATACAATAGGTTGTTTTTATGTGATTTTAGGGAAGACTTACCCAAATTTGGACTGGATACAGGATACATAGACACAGAACTATGGAAAACAAGAGGTCTAGGAAGAACATCAGGACTTAGTGCCTCCTTCCTTTCCTCCAACCCTGCAGCCTAAAGACTTGGCTGGCTGTAGAGTAAGCTTCCTTCAGTACTCTGAGCACTTGGCCTTGGAGAACTGTGCTTGCATAGCTTGTATAATGGTGTTTTTCTGCACTCATAGGTGGTCTCACTCAATCTTGGAATCTTTCATGAAGCTCAAGACATTGAAACCTAGACTTCAGTCAGGGTGTCTGAGAACTGTACTTCTCTGGGCCTTAAGCCCAGCATCTGTTACCATGGCACACTTCTGGTAGCCAAGTCCAAGGATCATCTGTATGTTGGCAAAGGATGGGTTACTTTGCCATAAGATTGGGGGAAACTGGCTTGTAGATAGAATTGGTTGGAGAGGCACAGCTGAGCAAGCTCTGGGTGGGTAGGATCCAAAGACACTCTAGGTGCCATTCATCATGGATGAGAGTCAGGTAAGCAGACAGCTGTGGTGGACTCTGTAAGAAAGAGCAGAGCATCCTCCCACAAGGAAGAGCCAGTTGGCAGCAGTGGCCCAGAGGCCAACCTTGATTAATTTACTCCTTGTTGGGTTTGTCAGGTATTGAGGCCCAGACACCGGGCTGGGGCTGGGAGTCCACAGCAGGAGGCTGGGTATTAGGGATGCTGAATGGAGCCCTAGATTTGACAGAGGTGGGAGGGGCCCATCTCTCAACAGGAAGGGAAACTCTCCTCCAAGCAGCTATGTGTACATGTAAGCTTGTGGGAGCTCTTTCAGTGCATATCTTTATGCAATTGCTCTGGGGAAGCAAGAGGGTCTGCATTTCTAACCTTGGGCTAAGGTGTTCCCCTAGCATTTTACACATCCAGTCTTGCACACTCTGATGCAGAAAGATGCTCTTGAGATGCCTTTCATGCTGTTTCATGGGCCACATTTTGGGTAAGAAGGTGAAGGATTGATGTCCACATCCACTCTTACAGCTTGACTTGCAAGGGCAGAGACTGAAGGCTCTCTGGTTCCCTGAGCTGTCTGTAGTGACTGTGTGCCTCTCTGCGGAGTCCCGTGGTCTCCAGATGGCACATCTGTTCTCTCTCTCCCTAGACTAGCTTTAGAAGCAGACCATTTTGACATGGCTCACTTGGTATCTTTAGCACAGCCAGGATGCAGAGCCCCAGTGCTGACCTGTCAATGTCTTGCTTTACTGATTCTTAATTCAGATATTTTCCTATCAAGATTCACATTGTCTCAGCCCAATTAGGTATCCACACTCATCCAAGCAGCTTTGCTGAGAGGCCAACAAGCAGGGCTTGAGGTCCACTGTCAAACAGGATGATGAGGACATACTTTCTTGGACCATTTGAGGAGATAGCTAGAGAGATGCAGCTTTGGCAAACTTTTACAAATGGATTGCAAACTCCTAAAACAACATTTGGAATTTTAGCATGCACCTTAATATCTTTCCATAATGCAGATTCATTTTGGATTATTTATGGAGCTAGATAGTTACACACTATAATCCTATTTTTGCCTAAAGCCTCCAGGGCTGGGGGTTTTTTGGCATGAATTCAAACATACCCCAGAGAGAAATGACTAGCTAGGAAGCAGAAGGTGAGGCCTTGTGGGTTGAGACAACTCAACTGCAGAGGGATGGAATGTGCCTGAGCTGTACAGTTTGTTCCTTGGTCATTCCTATGTCCAGGTGAATTCCACTGTGAAGCTCGTGGCAGGGTGAGAGCCAAGACACAATGACCCAGCCATGCATTCTAAGGCATGGGAGAGTGACTTAAATCCAGGTGACAGTAATGGGATCCAGAAACAACAAAAAGTTATGGCCCATACATCTTCAATTGCAATTACAGGTAAGAAAACAATATGCAAATATTCTAAACGGCTCAAGGTTAAACTCCCAGTCAGCCGCGAGCCAGCCAAGCATGCTGGTATCCTGACACCCAGGAGGAGGTGAAAATGAGCTCTTCTGAAAAGGAGAAGGCCCGCAGGAATACACTCTTCCAAGCCTTTTGTTCTCACAGAAGGAAGTTTGCAAAGCTATGGTGGAGGACTCTCTGAAGAAGGGCAAACAGTCCTCAAGGGGGAGGACTGCTTGCTGCAGGAACGCTGTCGCCAGCAATTATTAATTCATGGCTGCACAAGAACGTGAAGAGTGTTGTCAGCTGCTGGCTGGAGAAGCCCTGATCCATCCCAAGGGGGGAAGGTGGGACTTCTCACAAGGTTGCTCCCTGACTCTCACCCTCATCTCTGCTCTTGGAGAAAGGATCTGTGTTTTCTTTCCAGCCTGGGCTCAGGATGCCTAGGATTCAGTGTTCCAGAGATGGTGGCAGGTCTTGGAGAAGGGACAGAAGCTAGGCCAGAAGACTGGTAGTTATGCAAATCAAGCTCAAGATTGGCTCAAAGAAGGCTTTAGTTCCTACCTGTGCCCCCCTTGTCCTCAACAGAGCCTGATACAGACACCTTGGAAGAAAGAAAAAGACTCCCAGAAAAACATCTTTCATGCTAAGTTGCTCAGGAGAGAGTGTGTGTATGCATGGGAAGGGCAAAGGAGGCTTTCCCTCTGAAACCATTTCTTGCTAAAATGGTCCACAAGTTGAAATACCTTTGGGGCAGAGAGGATTAGCAGGAAGAAATGCTGGTTCAGGAAACAGAACTGGGTTAATGGCTGCATTAGGTTTAGGCACAAGCCAAGCGATTCTTCTGAGGTCTAGAGGTCTCTAGAACTTTTATTTGGAAGAGTCAGGGCATTGTGGGCTTCAGCACTGAATGGTCCCAGGGGCTATCATTCTTCTTCACATAGGTTATTCAATTAGGGGTAATCTAGGGCACTATAGAGACACCCACCATTCTTCCATCCACATGCCCGTTTTCTTGTCTGAAAAATCATGCACTCTCAGGTGCTAAAGCTGCCTATTTCCCTAGTTTAAAACCTTTTCTTCCTGTGTTCTCCCAGCCCACCATACCTGCTTTGATTTCCTTAGCACAACTGACCATCATAGAGATAACTGGCTCCCCAAACCCTTAAGGAAAACAGAGAGACACAATGAGAGAGCCTGATGGGACCTGGGAAGTCATGTATGCCAGAGATTACAAACTCAACCCGGGAGTTTGATTTATTTCTTAAATTCAAGCGTGAAGTCTGTTCGGTACGGTGTGGATTTCCTATTTCTCCCCAACTCCAGGATTCCATACTGTTTCTCAGTTACCTGCTTAAGTCAGTCAATTTACTTGTCTGCTTCAAGGTAGGTGGGTACATCTTAGATTGACCGAGCACCTGGTAATGGCCTCATTTTAAAAACTGAGAAACTGAGGCTCAGTTGGTGTTAACTGCCATATTTGCTTAATAGACATATACATATGCATACACATATGCATATTCACACACACACACACACACACACACACACACACACATATATATATATATATATTTTTTTTTTTTTTTAAGAGGTGAGCTGGAAGAGAAAGTCTGAGGAGAGACTCTCAAGTCAGGAGACATTCCCCAGAGTCTTATTGGTTGGTTGTTGACTTAATTGTCGGAGCCATCTCTTCCTCAATTGTAAATTCAAACTGTTGGTCTACCTGGCTTCAGGTATTCTGTCTACTTCATTCTTTAATTTTTTTTCTCCACACAGAAGGTGGGAGTCTCTACTGGCAAAGGTTAATGGTTGGATTCTCTTAGGAGTCCACACCTTAGCAGAGTTCATATACTATCCATTACTTGATCAAAACACACAAGAATCATTCTTCGTTGTCTGTTGGTTAATATCTGAGAAACTAATGGGACTACTGTGTGATCTTTGTAATTTAAATAAAATGGTCTAAGAAATCAGATTGATTGTTTAGTAGGCTTCTCAGCTTTGGTTGCTTTCAGTGTGTAATCTCACGTTTTGTGGAAAGGTGTTTTGCTCTGAGTTGTTTCTGTATAGCAAAGATTAGAGCTGGCCTCTGTTCATGATTACCGGAAGTAGTTTCTATTTTGTAGGGATTTCTCAAGTGATCGTTTTTTGTTATTTGTTGTGGGCCCTCTGCATCACACCTGATAGGGCATGGTAATGAAGTAGCCAGGAAATAGTACACTCCTACATCATTTATACAAATGAGATAAACGAAGACACATGCTGCCTCTGCCAGAAAGACCACACCTGTCATTAGAAGACTGGGGATTAATTGGGAAGAAGAGGAAACTGGAGACTGTGTTCTCTCACATAGAACTCAACTGAAGTCTCGTGATTCAAGTTAACACATCTATGTACCAACACCCAGACAAAAACTCCATACATCAAAGCTTGAATGAGTGTCCCTGCTGAGTAGTATTCTTGCACAAATACATTGCTATCACTGATACATGGGGAAAGCAATGCATCCCTAAGGACAATAGATGCGTCACAGTGGGACCCTTCAGACCTTGCATATGTCTCTTCACTCAGTGGTTTTGAATATTATCTTTTTGCTGTAATAACTAAAATGAATTCTGAGTTCTATGAATTATTCTGGCAAATTATTGAAACTGAACGGAGGGGGAGGAATTTGAAGATAGCTAGAAATAAGTGAGAGTAGTCTGGGGACCGCCAAAATTACATCTGGTGTCTAAACATACTCAGCTTTGCAGAGGACCTTGACTTGACAAGTCTGGCCCAATACCGGGTAGTAAGAATGAAAGAAAAAAAAAGATAACAAACAAGAGGACACCTGTGTTCAGAAAGCCCAAGTAGGCTCCAGAGAGGCCCCTTCCCCATGTACAGTGCATGTATACTTCCCAGTAATTCCTTGAGTATTACTCTCTGCTCTCGCCATCCTCTCCTGGGCCCAAGCAATTAATTCTGGAAAAATCTACAGAGTCTTTGGAGACACCACTTATAGTTTTATTAGTGGCTCTCGGGGTGAGCAAAATATTGATCCAGAGTACAGACTCTGGAGCAGATGGCATGGGTCCAAATCTTGGCATCACCATTAACCATCCTTTGGATTCTGAGCGAGGAAAATTACTTAGACTCTGTGTTTGTTTTCTGATCTGGAAAAGGGTGATAATGACAATTCTTGCCTCATTTGTTAAATGAGTAATTACACACAAAACACTTGAAGTTGCTCAGAGTATGGGAAGATCTCCATCAATTGTTACGATTCTTGTTCTTTATTGAGCTTTACCGATCAAGACAATACTATGTTCTGTAAAGTGCACAGGCTTTGGAGATGGGTCATTCTGGGTTCCAAGGTGTACCCCTATCTCTTCCTGAGTGCCAAACTTGTAGCAAGATGCTTGAATCTCAGTGCCCAAATTTCGCACCTATGAAACCCAGCTAACTGATATTTGTTGAATTCTTCTTAAATAAATACAATGGTGTTGTCTTAAGCTCTGGATCCATGATAGGAGCTTCGTGAATGATAACTGTGACTGTTTGCTCTCCTGGCAAGTATTTGCAGTCTTTAAGGAGTGCCTGAGGTCAGAGGAGGGAAGACATCTTGCAAGGTAGGAAGATAAGCTCAGTCGGGATATTAGTAAACCGGGGGTTTGAGCTTCCAGTCCTGAAAGAAGACACCAAGTTTGGGCAAGGTTGCTTAGGAAGAGGTCTGGTGTCTGATGCCTGTTTGAGATCTGACCTGTCTGTAGAGCAGGTCAGGGCATACCAGAAGCTCAGGGTTTGTCACCAGGAAGGTGAAACCCACAGCAATGCTCTGCAGTGGGTATCGTTATTCGTATGCCATGCTGTTTATTTATTGAATGGTATTTGACAGAAGTATACTCCATGGAGCACATCAGCAGGGATGGTGTTTTACCAGCAAATAAATTAGAATCACAGAGTTAGCGAAAGCATAACTAAGTACATGGCATAAATATGTCACTTGGCTGCTATGAATTCATTCATGTATAGGAATCCTTAATGCATCTCTATCAAATCTTTAAGTGAAATGTCCTCTTTATATCAGGCTTGTATCTTAATTACAGGCAGTTCTAATATCCGTGCATTGTGTAGAAGCTGTAAGTCCAGCTAGAGACCTCAGAGCTAACCCAGCATGGTCAAGTCCTTGGTGGCATGGCTGGCCTCTCCCCTCCCTTCTTCTGTAGCCTCTTTCTCCCCCATTTGTAGATGAAGATTGGAATGTGGCCAGGCAGTGGTGGTGCACGCCTTTAATCCCAGCACTTGGGAGGCAGAGACAGGCAGATTTCTGAGTTTGAGGCCAGCCTGGTCTACAGAGTGAGTTCCAGGACAGCCAGGGCTACACAGAGAAACCCTGTCTTGAAACAAACAAACAAACAAACAAACAAAAAAATTGGATTGTGGCAGTGGGGAGGGAGGAGGGCTTTGAAGAGGGAGAGAGGTGGGAGAACAAGATAAGGTCTAGGCAAGGCAGACAGGAAATGAAGGGAATCATCCAAGCCTACCCCTACCCCTCTGCATGTCCAAGGCAAACATTTCCAGAGTGCTCTTGGCTGGCACTTCAATTCTCTATTCCCTGCTGAGAGAGAGCTCTTTCTGAGGCTGGCATTTGAAAGGATAATCACCCCCTCCCACTGCCCTCTGCCTATTTTTCCCCTTGTGAGGAAGAAAAGGGGAAAAAGGGAGTCTGAGGAAGAGAAGAAAGAGGCTGTCACCAGGCCCATTCCTCAAGCATCAATCATTCGCAGGGGTTGAGGAGGTGAGCCCAGGAATCAGGAGGGGTGCAGCAAGGTCCCAATCTCCTTGTTGAAATGATGAAAAGTTTCTGTGTCTATTCAAATATTATTAATGTGATGGGAAAGAGCTACTTCCAAAGCTTCCTTATAAATAATTTGCATCCCGAATGCAGCTTCTCAGGCTGTGTTCTCCCTTGCCTTCTCTAACCCCACAAGTGCCACACACATCTTTAATTGTATTTTGTCGATGGCAACCTGGGATTATTATTCTGCTAGTATGGGAGGTTCATAAATACCCGAATGTTGGAAATTTCTATGCTGAATACAGCGTCTCTGATGTAGGTCTTCACAGCACTCATTTCAAAGGTTCCAGGGTAGAAGGGTCTGACTCCAGACTCTTGGAACTTTCCCTAACCCACCTCTGTGCTTTTCACATCCAGATAAAGTAAGAGAACTTGAGGGCTACCCAGGAAAGAAATCTGCTTCAGTCAGTTTCTCTTATCCAAACTCCTTTCTTTTGTCTGTAAGAAATAGCAAGAAAGCAAAAGATTTTTCAGCTGTTGCTGGTATTTGATTGGAACTCAAAGCCTAGTGGCTGATGGGAAATAGAATTGAGGAACAGACATCCCTTGTCACCCCCTAGCCATCAGATCAGCTTATTCAGACCTCCTCCTACACTGGCTCAGAGTTCTCTTCCAAGTAGATGCCTATACCTATTTCAGTTTTTGACACTGGGAATGGCAAATATGCTTTTCTTCATAGCGTATGTTGGCATCAATATGATATTTACATGATATTTAGAAGGACTGTGGAGTCATTGAATGGAAAAGCTTTGGGGTGGAGTTTGACTTTATGAGTTATCTCCTTCACCTCATCTTCTTGAAAGAACCCCTAAGAACATCCCCAAGTGGTAGAAAATGGAGCATGTTTAATCAAGAACAAACAAGTACTCAGGAGACTGCTATAAATGGCACCATTAGTAAGTACTTATCCATGACCGTATCATAGTCTGTGCCTGTGTTTTGCTAGTCAATATTCCATTGCATAGTAACCAGTGAGGACATGGAAAGTCACCTCTGGTAGCTATTGGAATGTGCATGCATAGAGGAAAAAGAATGGCAGGCACAAAGTGCCATTTCCAAAAGAGAAAGGGAAAAATAGATTTTAGTGGTTACTATTTTTAGGGTGGATAAACCTAAGGCTGAAATGCCTTTCTATGACATTTGAGGGAGTGAAGTATGAACTATGGGCTTCCTGGTGACTTCATGTTAGCCCGAGGTGCTAGTGAAGACAACATTTGGATGATCTTCAGTGTCCATTTCAGCATCTCTGTATGTCATGGTATAGATAGACTCTACTGGTAGGTGATAGTGAGAAGTGGAATTAGCATCGAGGAGAAGCTTTTATTGAGGAACAAGGAGTCCTTCGGTTGATGCATTAAATAAGGTGACTTGCATATCCTTGAAATGAATGGAATGATTGTTACATCAAGTACTCCAGTATAGGGAGAGATTGTGCAGATAGCAGCTGGAGAATGACACTCTTTCTAATGTATCTGAGATCCATAGAGGTTAGAGGAGGCTCTGATGCTGTATCATCTGAGTCACACTGTAAAGATGGAGATAGAAGGAAGGGTATGGAAGATGCCTGGGTAAAGTAGAGATTTGGTTTTCTTCTTCTCTTATAAAATATTTAACTGACTGTAGCAGTCACTTTTATTACTGTTGTAATGAAATACCTGGTAAGAAGCAACTTAAAGAATGGTTGGGGTTTGCTCATAGTTTGGGAGTATAGTCCACCATGGTGGGAAAGGCATGGTGGTGGAAGCATGAAGCTTGTATCTGCAATTTAGGAGCTCAGTTCATGGGGTAGTACCACCCAAATTTAAGATGGGTTGTACCATGTCAATTAACAAAATCTAGAAACTCCTTTACAGACATATTTGGAATGATAACCTCAAGGGTTATTCCTCAGGGACTCACTGGTCTGGAGTTATTGAGTGGACTCCAGAGATCACCTGCCTTTGTATCCCTAGTCTGGGATTACAAATTCATACCACCATGGCCACTCTATCTTTATGTGGATCCAGTGGACTCAGCTTACGCTTGAGAGTCAAACATTTTACCAATCTCATATCCCTATTTTAATTGCGATATTTCAATTCTGTGTTCTACCATGACCATAAGAAAAAGGTCTTTGGAAAGAGCAGTTCATCTACTCCAAACTTTTTATCCTTGAACTTTGCTGTCCCTAGGTCCATCTTCCCTACAGTTCTCTCAAGCCCTTTGCCTCTTTCCACTCTGGGTGTTAAAGGGGAAGGCTAAAGACTTTAAGTTATTTCCATAGGACTTTTGCACATGCATATGTGTAGTTGTTTTGAATGATGGCTGATGGCTTGGAGAAAGAAGGTTTCCTTCCCATTCTGATTCTCTGCAGGGATCTGGAGTTTCTTTTCTGGTGGTAGGGTAGCAGTACCAATAGCTGTTTACAAACTACCATAACTCTAGTTCTTAGTGTAGGCCATTGAGCTCGGGGTTTTTCTTACCACTAGATTGACCCAGTGACCTCAGAGGACCATTGTGATATGGAGTTATGGAGTGAGACTTGGACAAAATTTGCTGAGTCTGGTCCTGTGGATGAGAGTCTCTCTGTGTGCACATATGTCGGTGGATGGATGCAAGATGCAGAAAGAACACACTGGGCTGAAGGCTTTCCCAACTTGCAGACATTAAACTTCCTGAATCATCATGGAAAAGCTATGAGAAAGCTGGCAGGAGAACAGGGTACAGATTGCCAAGAGAGGACACAAAGGTTCATTTTCTCCCCACAATACCTGTAATGAACTGGAATGGCTGGGTGAAGCTGAGAAGCAGATTCCCTCCCTTCACTGAAGTTTCTTTTCAGTCTGGTTTGCCACAGTTTTACAATGTGTTAGAATTTACATTCACATATTTGTTAGCCATTCTTTAGTGCTCTGAAAGGCTTTTATATGTCTGGCCTCAACCTTTGCCATATGGTGTCACAAACTGTGGAACTGCAGTCAGTGGGAGGCGAGAGGCAGAGGGGGTGGTCGGGAGAGAGTTCAGTGGGAGACACAGGAACTCTGTCTTGATTCTTGGGAGGTCATCCCCACAAAATCTTTTGAAAGAGGGGAAAACCTCTTGTTTATTAGGCTGTTATGTTCTGGGTCATGATTGGTGCTAAATTTTATTAGAAATGTTAGGGGAATTTGTGGGTCACTCATTGTAGATGTTAGCTATATAATTTGATTCTTTTCAGGACCAGAAACCACACTATCTGACAGCATAGGACAGGAACCTTGGCTAGCTTGGCTCAGAACAGCATCCTCTGTATCATAGGACTTAGGATATACAAATTTTCTAGTACAAGGAAAGGAAGTGCTTCAGGACAGGTGCCAAGTCTGCCTGTGTTGAGGTAGGATGCAGAAGAGTTACGAGCATCTGGGTTTCTTAAAAGTTAATCAGACTTACTTGTCCTTCTATAGGACAAATTCAGAACATGAAATATTCCTGTGCATATGAGGAAACTACTCACGAGGAAAGACATAATTAATTATTTGACTCTTTGAGGCTTTGGATGGAGTGCTGTTAGAAGGGATCTTAGTCTTACTGCTTCATTACAGGGACAACTGGGAGAGATATAGGCTAATGACAGTGTGGGTGTCCTATCAATGACACAGCCAAGAGAGCCATGAAGTCCTGAGCCATTATATACATTTCCCTCCTCCCCAGACCCATCTCTTCCTGCACAGAAACACACTTAAACTGTCACACCACATTGTATCTTTTCCTCAAGATCTCCCACTAGAGACAGACACAGACCCAGCATAGCATTTCATTATCTTGTCTTTCTCAACTGATGGTTATTGTCTCAAGCCTTCTTATGAGTAGGGATATATCCACCTATTTATCATTGCTGAGACTTTAGACTAACTTGTAACCTGAGAGAGGCTGCTCCCAGTCCCAGTGACTGCAGATCTCAATGGTCTGTCTTCATTCAAGTGCATAATACATGCTTAGTATCCACTAGGAGGAACCCCCAACTTTACATTTGGGTGCTATGTCCTGGTTTTCTATGGTTTTATTAAAGTAGATACTGTTGATACTGTTTTTATTTCTGGAGTAGAACATTTCTGATACATTTTGAATATATATATATATATATATATATATATATATATATATATATATATAATCTTCCTCAGTTTTCTTCAGGAACTTCCCATTAATCATTTAACAGCAAGTACAAATTGTATACCTACGGCATGTAAGGTCTCATCATTTTGGAAGCATCTGGCTCTGTGTTATCTGTGCTGGATCCATAAAGATCAGATGAGACATCTATCTGCCCTCTGATGACTGCCAGTTTTCAAAAGAAGCTCTCCCTCCCTCTCCCTCCCCCCTTTTGGCTCCACAAACCTCCTTTTCCCTTAATTGATCAGTTTTCCTGTTCAGAAATAGACATATCCAGATATATGGCTTGGTAGCCTTTCTGAGAAAACTTTAGCTCTGTCTGCTTTAGATAGGCATTAGATTGGACACCCTGAGGGTTGCTTTCCTTTTTCAAGAAAAATTAAATGACTAAGTAAGAGGGTGCTAAAACGTACTTGTATTGCTGCTCGGCATTTAATTGAGAAACTTGCTAATGTGTCCTTTGAACTCTTGCTTTTTCCTTCCCTGAGGAATTGCTGATGCTTGACTTTAATGGCAGCATAAAAATCTCAGTGTGACTGCGGGTGGCAAGGCTTAGGGCTCTCAGAATGCAAATTGTGGTTTTCACTGCCTTCATTGGTCTAGTGATTCAGACAGCATCACATCCAAGTAACTGACTGTTAAAGAAAGTTTCTAATTTGGAAGGTTTCTCAGCTCTGGGGATCTCAAAGTACCCTTTTGGCTGCTGGTATTCACAGCTCCAGCACTTCATGAGGCTGATCTGTAAAGAATCTCTCTGCTACAGGTGGCAGACAGCTAGAAAAGTCTCTGCCTGTATAAAGATTAACATGGACTGAGAGTCAATGTGAGGGCTTGGGAGTGAGACCCTGCCCTGAATCTGCTCTCTGTTCCCATCTTCATGGATGAGATTCAGTAACGCTTCAAGCCTCAATTTTTGCACTTATAAAATGTAAGTGGTAGGCTTTGATCTCAGTTCTAAACTCTTTTCTTGATGTATTGAGTGTGTGTGTGTCTGTGTGTGTGTGTGTGAGAGAGAGAGAGAGAAACAGAGAGAGAGAGAGCAAGCGAGAGAGAGAGAATACTCTGGTGTTGTTCAGATATCATTTATCTTTGAGACAGGACCCCTCATTGATCTAAAATTCATGAAGCAGGCTAGGTTGAAGCCCCAGTCATACTCTGCACTCATTATTATTGAGATATCTGTCTGGCCACCTAGATGTATTTTTTTAAGTATAATTAAGAAAATTTAGTTATTTTAAATATAATGTATGTAAGTGTTTGCTTGCATATATGTATGCATACCAGTGCATGCCAGGTACAAAAGAGAGCATTGGATTTTCTGGAACTGGAGTTATAGATGGTTTTGAGCCACCACGAGGGTACTTGGAACAGAATCCAGGTTCTCTGCAAGAGCAGCAAGTGTTCTTAACCTGTTTGTTAAGTGTTGTCTTAAGACAGTTTCAAACAGGTATATAACACATCCTGGTTACTCTTACCCATTCCCACTCCTGCCTCTCATCTACCCTCCAGTCTACCCCTCCCCCCACATCCCTATAAGCTCCTTACAATGTTCTTATATTTTTGTTTTATTATGTGGTCCACTGAGTTTAACCAGGATCATCAGTGTGGCCATGGGTTTGGAACTGTTCATTGGAGCCTTGTGGTCTTCTCTGTGACAATAATACCTCTCTCACACAATATATTAGGTAAACAGGAGTTTGGGGGAGCATTTTACCAACTGAACTCCCTCCTAAGACTCCCTCCCAATTTATAATTAATTTGAACAAATGTTCAGTTTATAATTAATTTGAACAAATGTATAACTTTTGAACATTTTTGGCAACTGGACTTTCCATGTTTTTATAACACAGCTCTATTGAGCTGTCAGCGCTTTATAGCCAACTAGAGAACCTTTCACCTCTGCTTGTCACTGCCAGTGTCAAAGAACCGGAAAGCAGAGCTTCCCCCTGCTACCACCTGTCCATCCGAATCTAGCGCGACACCCTTGGACCCATCTGGATCTGGGCCATCTGCTCACCTCCAGCACTTCTAAGGTATGTATTCCTTGCTCCTGGTCACATAGGCTGGTCATGTTCCCTGGTTCTCTTTTCATTCTTTTGTGAAGCTTCTGCAATACTTTTGTTGTCTTTTGGAGACACTGGGGCATGAAATTCTTTCCTGCTGCTAGGGTCCCATTGTCTTGACTCATTGTCCATTCTCTCTGGAAGCCTTTTGCTTCCCTGGGCTCTGCTTGTCAACAGGCATATGATGTCTTCTCGGGGCCCAACAACATCTATTGTGTCACTCCTCCCTGTATCTTCCCTCTCCCTAACCAGACAGAATTTTTTTCCAGTCTCCAGGGAAACGTGTGCTCTTGAATTTCACACAAACATTTAACCTCTGCCCAAGGTCTTTTTGAGTTTTATAAGAACATCGAAATTTTGGAATAGAATAGTGGAGCCTCGCTTCTATTTTTTTCTCTCTACTTTCTGCCTGCTTCATCTGCCCCCTAACGTGATGAGTATTGACTTGCCGAGCTGCTTGAATTGGGAGTGGTGACTAAGTGGAAAAAAAGCAAGCTACCCAGTGCAAAACAGAAAATCAATGAATAATTCCAAATATTATCCTGTCACACAGGGATAATAACATCCTTCCTGAAGCATTGTTGTAGAGTTCAGATTGAATATGAAATGCTTGTACTGAGAAGCTCAAAGAATAGGGACCCATGCTGTCCCTGTGTCCCCTGTGGTTCTCAGGGTCCCTTCTTCCCAGCTTCAGCCTCTTTTTGTCTTCTTTTGTCACCATTCTTTGCTGGCTCATTTGTTTATGTCAGACTCTAGGGAATCACTGTGAAGCTCTCTCGTTTACCTCCTTTAAAAAAATCACTTCTCCAAGTTTGTAGAGAAATCATCCCACTCAGTTTGTCTTCTCCCTCCCACTCCTTCCCCTTTCGTGCATGGTACACACACACACACACACACACACACACACACACACCCCTAGCTTCCCATGAATGAACTGTCAGTGTGAAGGTTTAGTCTATGAGGCCCGACTCTCAGTCTCTCTAGTCCTACCTGGTACAGGTAGATGCTTTCCAGAGCTGGATGTCATCAGTGCTTGCTGGCAGCCTCCTGGTCAGTTTCCCTATCCACCTCCCTTGTATCCATTGAGACTGCAAAAGTTGACCTGCTTTTGTCAGATCCTCATGTTGACCTTTGACATACTCACTTTCTATATGACTTGGCCTCCATGTTTGAGACAGGAGAAGGCTTAACCTCAGAGCTCCTCACGTTAGCTTTCTCTTCCCGTTCCTTTGTTTCCTCTCCTTTTTCTCACAGCAGAGGGAACTCCCCATCCTTCCTGCACACTTTCCTCTTTCCTTGGCCCTTTGTCCTCTCAACACCCAGCTTGAAAAACACAGGACATTTAGTGGACTTAGAATTTCAGATAAACATCGAACAAGCAGCAGGGTAGGCATGTCTCAAGTCCTGTGTGAGGGCTTACTTACGCTAGAGCACTTGCTCTTCACCTGAGGCTCAATGTATGTGGACATTCTGTGCGTGTGTGCATGTGTGCGTGCACGTGTGTGCGTGTGTGTGCATGCGTGTGTGCGCGCGTGTGTGCGTGTGCATGCGTGAGTGTGTATGTGTGTGTGTGTTTTAAAGTGGTAACCCCACTCCTGCTTCAGTTTCCCCTTCTCTTTCTCCTTTTCTACTGGGTATTTTCATTCTGCTTGAAAATCTGCTCTGATCACTTCTGCTGCAAAACCCAAACAGACAGGAATCATTCCCTTGACTCTGGTCTCCTTCAAGCCAGTAGCTGCTCTACCTGCTATTCCAACTTTCTTACTTGCCTTCATCATTTAGGTTTTATAACATGACTTCCACTTTGAAAACTCAGTTTCCTTGAGAAACATCACAAGTATTCCCCGCCTTCCATCTCTAGCCATCTTCGTATCTAGTTAGGCTTTTTCATTAGTGTCCTGCAGACATTTCCCCCAATGTTCTGTATTCCCACATGTCCAACCATTAACTTTAATTGCCCTCTTGCAATTTATCCCTCTTTCTTCTCTAACTGCTTTAATTTAAAAGCATCTGCATAGACCTAGTTGCTCAGCCAAGAGCCCACAGGACCACATTCAACATTTTCTCCTCCTCTCCACTCTGCCAGTGTTGCCGGTAATGGCTTCTATGTAGATTGGCAGTAGCACAAATGTCCACCTGCCTGGAACGGACATGTCTTGGAGCTGTTTTCTTTATCTCTCCATCATCATATTAGATTGGGCTTCTATCACTTCATGCTTGGATTAGAACCATTATTGGGTCAAAGGTGATACATCATTTTCCGTGTGTTTGATATGTATGCCAAATAAGCCTCAGTGATTTTCGTCAAACTACCTTCCCATCAGCAAGGGATAATATTGTTAATTTCAAGTGAGCCTTTTCCAAGACCAAGTACTGTCTTTAAGAACAAACTTGGCGATCTGTTAGGTAAAAATATCATCTTGACGTTTTTATTGCACTGCTAATAAAGATTTTTTAAAGCCTCTAGATCGTCTGGAAACTCAAAGCTGGATTGAGACTTTCAGCTTCAAATCTTTCATTCTAGACCTCTTAGCATGAACGACCTGCTCCCCAAATAGCTTCCCAAATGTTGCTTTCCTGTCCCCACTGAGGGAAAGAGTGCAGAAGGAGCACTGGGTAGTAATTTCTTTGAGATTGGGACCTGTGCCTTCTCCCACTGTGTGATCTATCTCTAGCCCATAGTAGATGCTCAGTGTACACAAAGATGGTGCATGGAAACGAGCTAAATGGGAATTAAGGCTTTGCTGGAGGAATATCAAAGGAGTGTCAAGAAAAGAAGTCACCTTAGGATGACTGATGGTGTGCCAGAGACATCCCAGGGCTCAAGGTTCCAGAAGTGACCTTCTTCCATGGTGCTTCCCATATATATAAGCTGTGCTAGAAAAGTATATAGATAATTTAGGACAATTAAAAAATGCACACATGGTCATACAGGTCAATTTTGCCCAGACCCAATTTAACAGCTCCCAGTATCACCAGCACAGGGTTGCTCTTGGCATCATCTCTGAGGCACCCTCTAGTGGCCATTGGATATTGCACATCTGTCAAAGAAAGCTTTTCAGACTGAAATCCCCAAACATGCAAATCCTACAATATCACAAAGCACTAACTCTGCTCATCTGCTTTTCCCTGGGCAAGACATTTATTCCCTATATGTCTCTTCAAGGTCTCAATCCAGTGTGGAGGAGGCTTGACAGAAGCACAGAATCTTCCCCTTCTTTCTTAGGGCAGAGACTTAATTGCATATCAGGTTTCAGCAACATCTTATATTCCATAGGGAGATCTGTGAATTCAGTTCTAATAAGGATTGAGTTCTCTGGATGGTTTAGAGTCTGTGTGATAAGACTACCAATCGGCATCATGTTAAGTGCCTGCATTAATTATAATAGAGGGGTACACACAGAAATTCAAAATGGTGGGGTTATAGCCCACAGTTGTGACTCTAGGAAAAGAAAGAGAGGTCTCCACACTCCTGTAGCCACAATCTTTGTATTCTGAATCTGCTCCCATTTTTAGGCTGACTGACCCTCACTGTTCAGGCTCAGTTTTCTTTAGGGGAAAAAAAGCAACATTCTGAAATACCGAGAGAGTCTTTCCCTAAACTCCAAGCCTCTCTGCAGCACCGCCCATGTTCAGACTGTCGGTTTGATGCCCAAGTTGTCATTTTCTTCCTTCTGCTTCCTTAGAGCCTGGTGGAATCTCCTGGAGGCAGCCGAAGGAGTGACAGGTAGATGTGCTGCAGAGTTGGGCTGCTTAAGGCAGTCACATGAGGTGTGGAAAATGTGATTTATAGGTATTTTTTTTCCCCAGGGGAAAATAGATTTCATTATTTTCCACCTCAGGTAAGGGGTGAACCTCTGGGCTTGACCTTGGAAGATTGTTCTGCTATAACAGTGTGGCTGGAATGCTGATATAGACTAAAACCTCATTAAATCAATATTGGTTATCCAAAATCATGCTTGATTGGATGCAACTGCCTTTCCTCAGCTGCCTGATGGCCCACTCTTTATTGGGCAAAAATATGAGATACTCTAATGTGAGTTAAGCTGTTGAGATTTTCTGGTCCTTAGAGCTTCAAATTAATAAGGTTTTATTATTTTGCAAATTGAAGACAGTTCTAAAACACCAAGTCCAATATCGATTATAATCTACTACTGCCACATGTATGTTTATTAATAAAAATTCCTGTCTGCTCCAGTAAAAAAGTCATGCATTTTATCTTCCTGTTTATACAGGTGTACAGTGCTTATTGGAATAAATAAGCTTATTGGTCCCTAGGCAAATAGAACCTATGTAAATAAACAGCCAATGGCTAATTATCCATGACAACGGGCAACTGGGACAGCACATTGATGTGTTCCATCATCAATCTTCAAACCTTCTTTTAGCCAGAGGGAGGCCAGCATGCAGGAACTGGGAAGAGATAGAGAATCCCAAGTGACATTGGACCATTTCATCCTCCATCTTTGTCACCAAACCAGTGGTAAGAGAAAATAGTGCCTGCCATTTGGGTTTTCAGAGAAGGGTTTCAGAAGGGATGATGCAGGCAGTTATACCTGGGGCTCATCCACAAGTAAATAAACAGCAGATGCTAGTTGGCACAAAGTCCTCAGAATATTCTGATGGTGCTCAAGAGGGTGCAGATTGCCAGGGTGTTGGGCATGGTGGGGTCTTTGGGTGAGGACAGTTCTTCATGTTGCTGTGCTTGTGATTCATTGACTAAAGTGTTCTTAGGGTGGACTGTGGTGGGCCTTGGATTGAATGTCTCTTCCACATCACATTTTTCTTCTTCCCTTTGCTCTTCTGGAGGCCAGGAAAGCACCATTATTTATGTCTTTTACAAGCCTTTTTCCCCCTAAATCCTTTCAAATTCCTGATCTCCTCCCTGGAGAATGGGAATTCACCGAAGTTACATTAGGGTCAAGCTCTTGAGAGTACAGATTTGAACCCGTGGCAGGGAAGGCTGCGACGTGGAGTACAGAACTCAAGGTTTAAAGCAATATAAGGAGTGCCTGGGCAGGGAGAGTTGCAGGAAAATGAATGAATAGGAAATTCATGATCCAGGGTGGCTGGGTTGGAAGAGCAATCGAGGACACTTAGCAAATTAAAGACATTTCTCTTTTATTCACCCCCTGGCTTCATTTACTTTTCCCAATGCACCATTTTCCCAGGACTGCAATGAAGTGAACCTCGTTCATGATTTGTCTAGTCATAATTAGAGTCTTCCTTTTTCTTGTTAGACAGTAATGTCAATAATGACTGCAAACATGTTCTCTTCTTTTAAAAAGGCAGAGGGTCAGCATCATTGTATCTGTGAGTTGATGTCAGATTTATAGTGCAAAGATGGCAAGCTTCACATGCCATATGTGTGCCAAATTTCCATCAAGACCTTGGAAGACTTAAATTGTGCATTAAGAAGGGATCCTGCTTTGTTTCTGATGAATTTTTTTTCCTATTAAATAAAGAGTACAGAAAAGCCAGACCTCTTTGTGTATCAAGACTCATTTCAGGGCAGGCAAGCAGGAGGAAGACATTCAGAGAGAGGGAGGCATGATAATGGAAGTCAAGAAGATGAGGGGGCAGGGAAGAGTCTGGTTAGGATTATGATGGAGGGGAAGTGGGGGTTAATGGAGAAAGGGTAGAGATCAAGGTCCAGGGCAAGGTGATCTGTGTGTGTGTGTGTGTGTGTGTCTTTGCGAGTGCATGCATATGCATACATGTGTTGTGTGTGTGTCATTGTGTAATGCATGTGCATGTGTGTATATGTGTGTGTATGTATGTATGTGTGTATGTGTGTGTGCACAAGTGTGGTGTGTATGTGCATGTTGTGTGTGCATGAGTGTGCTGTATGTGTGCATGTGTATGTATGTGTGTGCATGAATGAGTTGGTGTGTATTCGTGCGTGTATGTGAGTAATTTGTGTGTATGTGTGTATATGTATATGTGTGTATGTGTGCATGTGTGCACGTGTGATTTGTGTGTGTCATGAGTTTTTTGTGTGAGTGCATGAGTGTGTTGTGTGTGCATGTATATGTGTGTATGCATGTGTGTGTATATATGTGTCTGTGTGTATATGTGTGCATGTATGTGTATGTGTGCGTATATGTGTGCATGTGAATTTGTTGGGTGTGCACGAGTTTGTTGTATATATGTATGTGTGTGTGTGTGTGTGTGTGTGTGCATTCATGTGCATTCGAGCACATTCATGCTTCCATGCACTATGCTTGTATGGAGGACAAATGAAGAGGACTTGGAAGGAGTTGATACGACAGAGGAATGTGAAGTTGATGGACTTGCTTTGGCTGCTTCTCTTCACCTGGGCTCACACTCAGACATGTTAGAAAGGGTAGTTTAAAAATAGCCTGATGTTATCACGTGTGGTTGAGCAGATTGCCCTTGAGGGAGTGTTTTCCTGGGCCCAATTGGTAGGATCCCAGCCATTTTGCACTTTGGAGGAGGTAATTTACTTCACACAGTGAGCACTTGGCTCCCTGGGAGAGGATTTCGTCCTGTCCTTTCTGCCTCAAGACAGAATGGGGTCTGGTATTCCCAGCCTTGTTGGTGGGAATTACAATCCCATAAACCAAGGCTGAGGGATAATGAATGAGCTTTGATATTACGTGGGTGAGAAAAAGGCAGCCAGTCTTTCCAAGCCAGACCACTCCTGCATGACAATTCAAGCGTGCTTCAGAAAAAAGAAAAAAAGCTACCCCAAAGCAAGAGATGGGGCAGACATTTCTGTTGTCAGGTTTAGTGATGGTGGTTATTTAGACACTTAATTTTCTAGTGTTTACTCCAAAGTGCAAATGTCTCAGCTCACCCCACCCACTCACCCCCCCGGGCACAGAGAAAATAGGTTTGGAGTTTGATGAGCTGCCTGCTGCTGGATGCTCCGTGTTGCATCAAGGTTCCTCCTTACTGGACTCAACAGTTGCATTTTTCACCTATGAAAGAATTGCTATCAGAAAAGCAGACAGCGGATAATTGTATTTTGTGAATTGACGGTGAAGCTACTCGGTTTCAGCCAAGGTCCAAAGGCTGATAATGTTCAACCAGGAGAAATGGTTTGTGTGAGAGAATTCATTTTGGGGTGCTCATTTTTACTGCCTGGGATTTCTTTTTATTCTCTCCAGCATGCACTTCGAGGTTCAGAATTCTTAACAGCTCTGGCAACGGCTGCTAAGTTAGTGGGAACACAACACTCCCAGGAGCACAGGTTCCGGCTATTAGAGGGGAATTCTTGCCCTTCACCCATTTCGTCAAACCTACCAGAAAAGAAAAGAAAAATCTGTGCCCATAAATATCTTCCTAGACAGGCAGCAAATGGGCTGGCATCTTGCCATCTGGCCATATTGGATAAAGAAACATGGGCCTGATGATGGTCCCCCACTCCAAGCCCACGCTGGACTGCTCTTGCTCCTGCTCCAAGCAGAATAAAGATGCTTCTTCAGAATTGTGCCAGCTACTCACGGAGACCATGCACGTCTATCTAAAGCCACAGGGACCTTTGCAGCGCTGAACCCATCAGAACGACTCTGCAATTCCCTGGGATTCTTGTTTTGATGGATTTCTTTGGAATTAGATGAAGGAATAAAGGAGAGACCTGTCTGCCCCTTCACGCCCTTGGAAAACTCGCTACGGAAGTGTGAGGATGCAGGCAATGCCTGTAAATCTGTTCTCTGCACACATTGAACTCACTCCTACCTCTGTGCGTGCTATTCAACCTGCTTGGAAAGCTCTCCTTTCTCCCATTAGCACCCATTTACCTACATTTTATTCATTCTTCAAGACTCATTAAATCCCATCTGCTTCATGAAGATTTTTCTGTGTATGCGATCTCTCCCTCCCCTGGTCTCCTACTGTACCTACAATCTGTGCTGGGATTTACTGTGAGTGCAGGCCATGTCTTGTGTCTCTCCTTTCTTTCTTGCTTCCTTCCTAAGCTCTCTATAATGCTGGTACATAGTAATCTTCAAGCAGTGTCTTTCATGTTTAGGAGGAGAATTGACCCTCATTTCTTCCTCTCTGTAGCAAGATCCACCAACTTAGAAAGCCATGTCTTGTATATAAGGTTTTCCCCAATGGCTTCCTGGGTCTAAAAGTCTCATAGGGTACTGTGAAGGCTGAGAGATACTTCCATTGTTCCCAAACCTATTTTATTCTCTTAGTTATTATTTTATCACAGCAAGTCAAGATAGAATGATTCTGACATGGGAAGGGTAGACATCCAGGCAGGAGAAGGTATCATCAAAGGTGAATCCCCATGATGAAGGTGTGTGTAAATTGTTACTAGGGACAGATTAGGTTGCTCTGAGGTTTCTCTTTAATCTCCCATAGAGACCTCATAAACAGATTATGATGAAAAATCGGCCTAATGCCAGGAGGACACAGGACTGAAGAAATCTTCCTTGCTATTAAGGTTGGTGAAAGTGGGCTGGCCATGGAAGGTCTCACAGGGAAAGAAAGCTTTGAACTGAGCCCCAGGGCTCTGCCAAGGTCCTGATATTTTAGTCTAGCCATAGGAAGGAAGTGTCACAGAGGTTTGCTTTATTTCTCATGCTCCAGATGTTGGCATGCATGAATATTTGCAGTAAATATGTTCTCTCCTGGGCTGCCACAGGATAAGAGGGTCAGAGTAAGTGCTAGCATATCGTAAGGATTCCATCTTCCAGCTGCGGGGTGGCTGGGTCCCCATGTGTGAGGTTGCTAGTACTTGCAGAATGAATCTTGCTGCATTCTCTGACCGAAGGCCAGGGGACATCTAATGGGAAGACCGAACCAAAATTCTGAGTGGTAGAGACAGAAGGCTCAATCTCAGAGCATAGCTGTCAGGGATGTCTGTTAGAATAAGATCCAAGTAGGCCACCCTTCTCCGGAATTACTACCTCACTGCACACCAAGCCCTCTAGAGGGACAGCCTGCTGGTGAGTGACAGCGACAGGTTGCTATGCACTGTGCACATCATTAATTAAAAAAACAACAAAAATGTGGCTACAGCTCAGATGCTTGCCAGTCCCAGTGTTTTGTTTTTTTTTTTTTTTTTGCCGCCTCCAGGATTTGCATAGAACCTGTTTGGCTTGGCAGTCTTGGGTAGCAGTTTGGCTCTGAGAAGCTTTGTTTAAAAATTAACAAATCTGAATAGAGACCAGTGGAGAGGTGATTCACTATGGTACAGGGTGCTATCTGTCTCTGGACACTGTATAGTGAAAGGCCCGAGAAGAGGAAAATTCAGGAGTTAGGGCTGAGCCATATTAGGGCACTGATTGAAGCTCTGCCAGACCTGGAACATGTTCTTTGTGACTTGTCTACAGACAGTTGCTCCGGGGGTTCTCTCTGTGGTGTGTTGGTTTGAATAGTTTGATGTTTGTTAGCTGATGTATCTATCATTCATTTGAAAATATGAGTTGAACATGTTGGATGCACAAGCCATGTGCTAGGCATCAAGCCTACAGATGTACTTTGTGTCCTTCTGGGGTCTATAGCTTAATCAGAACCACTGATCACTGAGCAACATATCGAAGGGCTGGGGTGGATCTGGTTTGGTTCAAGAGAATGAAAAAAATTACTCCATAATTTAATCATCCATGCATTCACTCATCCTTTCATTGATTAGGCTTAATGAGCATTCACTAAGTGGTTTTTTTTAAGGTGCCAGGAAACGTGAGGAATTTTCCCTGAGGAGCCCAGCCCTTTCTGTGGGTGTCAATAGACCTGCAAAGAAATAATGTGATGATGAGGAGCTATTCTCTGAATGCCGGGATGACACGGAGACAGTCATCTGTTAGAACTGGTGGTGGACATAACATGGGCTATGGTGATTTTCATAGGAGATTTGTGAAGTGGGTCTTGAGAGAGGAGAGTGGTCAGGACAAGATGATGATGGACAGTGGAAACTGAAGGTAAGGTGGTCCAGGCATTGGCAGGGAGAGCCCGGGAGGCATTGAGGGTACAAGTGAAGCTCATAGAGCCCACAAGGCAGGTGGAAGGAGGCCAGTGCTTTCTCCCTGAGACTCTGTGTATCAATGTTGATTAGTATGCTACTGAGATGAAATCTTAGGAGCTCTCAAAATTATACATTCTGACTTTGAACTGGAGCAGTAAAAAAAAAAAGATGTAGGCAAGCAAGGCACATTCAAACCTTCCAAATGCAAATTCATTTTTATACTTCAAACTAGAAGCCTAAATTAATGTTGTTTGTTTTTCTAAATCCTCTGCTTGTTATTGAGAACAGCTTTCAAATTTCCCAGAGAGATGATCATAGCAAGAATGCCACAGATATACTTTAAAACATCTGCTTCATCCTTCATTTAGTTCTGAGGATGAAAGCAGTTTTCTAATAGGCCAGGATCCAGGGACCAAGGCTGTAGGTCATTAGGGCCACAGATTCTGATTACAGAGATAGGAGGTGTGTGTGTGTGTGTGTGTGTGTGTGTGTGTGTGTGTGTGTGTGTGACATGCATGTGTACATGTTCATGTAAGTGCATGTGTGAGTGGAAGTCAAATACTGACAGAGGTTGACATTAACACCAGAAATTTTTTTCTATTGATATTCACCCGATTGCTGGATTGATTGATGGTTGTTTTACATTGATAGAGAGTCTCCCATTGAGTCTGGAGCTCACCAGTTTGGTTAGCCTGACTGGCCAGCGTGCCCTGCTCTGGGATCACAGGTTTATTGCAAGAGTGCTGTAAGTCTTCATGCTTACACTGCAAGGCATTTTACCAGCTGAGCCATCTCCCCATCCCTAAGGGAGGCACTTTTATGAGAACCCCTGCTATGCTGGATTTTTTTTTTAAATTAATTCTTTTATTTTTATTTTTTATTTTTTGATACTTTATTTACATTTCAAATGTTTTCCCCTTTCCAGATCTCCCCTTTGCAACCCCCATCCCTTCCTCTCTCCCCCTCCCTCTATGAGAGTATTACCCCACCCACCCACCCACCCACTCCCTTCGTCCCTCCTTGGCATTCTCCTACACTGGGGCATCTAACACCCTCAGGCCCAAGGGCCTCTCCTCCCACTGATGGCCAACAAGGCCATCCTCTGTCACATATGTGGCCCAAACTATGGGTCCCTCCATGTGTATTCTTTGGTTGGTGATCTAGTCTCCAGAAGCATGGGGAGACACTGTTGCTCCCTCCATGGGGCAGCCAACTCCCTCAGCTCCTTCAGTCCCTTCTCCAACTCCTCCATGTGGGACCTCATGCTTAGCCCAATGGTTGCTGTGAAGTGACTTTTGGGTATTCCAAAATTTTGGGCTAATAACCACTTATCAATGAGTATATACTATGTTCATTTTGTGACTGAGTTACCTTGCTCAGGATATTTTCAAGTTCCATCCATTTGCCTGCGAATTTCATGAAGTCATTGTTTTTAATAGCTGAGTAGTATTCCATTGTGTAAATATACCACATTTTCTGTATCTATTCCTCTGTGGAGGGACATCTGGGTTGTTTCCAGCTTCTGGCTATTATAAATATGGCAGCTATGAACACAGTGGAACATGTGTCTTTATTACATGTTGGAGAATCTTCTGAGTATATGCCCAGGAGTGGAATAGCTGGGTCCTCAGGTAGTATTATGTTCATTTTTTCTGAGGGTCCGCCAAACTGATTTCCAGAGAGGTTGTATCAGCTTGCAATCCCACCAGCAATGGAGTATTCCTCTTTCTCCACATCCTCGTCAGCATCTGCTGTCACTTGAGTTTTTAATCTTAGCTGTTCTAACTGATGTGAGGTGAAATCTCAGGGTTGTTTTGATTTGTATTTCCCTGATGACTAAGGATGTTAAACATTTCTTTAGGTGCTTCTCAGCCATTCAAATTTCCTCAGTTGAGAATTCTCTGTTTAGCTCTGTTCCCCATTTTATCCTATCTTTTTTGGTTTTTCAAGACAAGGTTTCTATGTGTAGCCCTGGCTGTCCTGGAACTCACTCTGTAGACCAGGCTGGCCTTGAACTCAGAAATCTGCCTGCCTCTGCCTCCCAAGTGCTGGGATTAAAGGCATGTGCCACCACAGCTTCTGTTCCCCATTTTTTGATAGGGTTATTTGGATCTCTGGAGTCTAGCTTCTTGAGTTCTTTGTATATATTGGATATTAGCCCTATATCAGATGTAGGATTGGTAAAGATCTTTTTCCAATCGGTAGGTTGCCGTTTTGTCCTATTTACAGTGTCCCTTGCCTTACAGAAGCTTTGTAATTTCATGAGGTCCCATTTGTCGATTCTTGATCTTTGAGAACAAGCTATTGGTGTTCTGTTCAGGAACTATCCCCCTGTGCCCATGTGTTCGAGACTTTTCCCCACTTTCTCTTCTATTAGATTCACTGTATCTGGTTTTGTGTTGAGGTCCTTGACCCACTTGGACTTAAGCTTTGTACAGGGAGATAGGAATGAATCAATTCAAATTCTTCTACATGTAGACTGCCAGTTGAACCAGCACCATTTGTTGAAAATGCTGTCTTTTTTCCACTGGAGTTTTAGCTACTTTGTCAAAGATCAAGTGACCATAAGTGTGTGGGTTCATTTCTGGTTCTTCAATTCTATTCCATTGATCTACCTGCCTGTCGCTGTACCAATACCATCAGTTTTTATCACTACTGCTCTGTAGTACAGCTTGAGGTCAGAGATGCTGATTACCCCAGAAGGCCTTTTATTGTTGAAAATAGTTTTTGCTATCCTGGTTTTTTTGTTATTCCATATGAATTTGAGAATTGCTCTTTCTAAGTCTATGAAGAATTGATGTGGAATTTTGATGGGGATTGCATTGAATCTGTAGATTGCTTTCGGCAGGATGGCCATTTTAACTATATTAATCTTGCCAATCTATGAGCATGGGAGATCTTTCCATCTTCTGAGGTCTTCTTCGATTTCTTTCTTCAGAGACTTGAAGTTCTTGTCATACAGATCTTTCACTTGTTTGGTTAGAGTCACACCAAGATATTTTATATTGTTCGTGATAATTGTAAAGGGTGTCATTTCCCTAATTTCTTTCGCAGCCTGTTTAGCAAGACTAACAGTGAGTATAGCAAGGTTACTGATTTACTTGAGTTAATTTTGTATCCGGCCATTTTGCTGAAGTTGTTTATCAGCTGTAGCAGATCTCTGGTGGAGTTTTTCGGGTCACTTAAGTATACCATCATATCATCTGCAAATAGTGATGTTTTGATTTCTTCCTTTCCAATTTGTATCCCTTTGACCTCCTTTTGTTGTCTAATTGCTCTAGCTAGAACTTCAAGTACTATATTGAATAGATAGGGAGAGAGAGGGCAGCCTTGCCTAGTCCCTGATTTTAGTGGGATTGCTTCGAGTTTCTCTCCATTTAGTTTGATGTTGGCCACTGGTTTGCTGTATATTGCTTTTACTAAGTTTAGGTATGCTCCTTGAATTCCTGATCTTTCCAAGACTTTTATCATGAAGGGATGTTGAATTTTGTCAAATACTTTTTCAGCATCTAATGAAATGACCATGTGGTTTTTTTCTTTGAGTTTGTTTATGTTGTGGATTGCATGGATAGATTTCCAGGTATTGAACCATCCCTGCATCCCTGAGATGAAGCCTATTTGGTCATGGTGAATGATTGTTTTGATGTGTTCTTGGATTCAGTTTGAGAGAATTTTATTGAGTATTTTTGCATTGATATTCATAAGGGAATTTGGTCTGAAGTTTTCTTTTATTGTTGGGTCTTTGTGAGGTTTTGGTATTAGTGTCACTGTGGGCTTATAGAATGAATTGGGTAGTGTTCCTTCTGTTTCTATTTTGTGGAATAGATTGAAGAATATTGGTATTAGGTCTTCTTTGAAGGTCTGATAGAATTCTGCACTGAACCCATCTCGTCCTTGGCTTTTTTTTTTTTTTTTTTTTTTGGTTGTGAGACTTTTAATGACTGCTTCTATTTCTTTAGGGGTTATGGGACTGTTTAGATGGTTTATCTGATCCTGAGTTAACTTTAGTATTTGTTATCTCTCTAGAAACTTGTCCATTTCATCCAGATTTTCCAATTTTGTTTTGTATAGGCTTTTGTAGTAGGATCTGATAATTTTTTGAATTTCCTCAGAATCTGTTGTTATATCTCCCCTTTCATTTCTAATTTTGTTAATTTGGATACTGTCTCTGTGCCCTCTTGTTAGTATGGCTAAGGGTTTATCTATCTTGTTGATTTTCTCAAAGAACCAGATCTTGATTTTGTTGATTCTTTGTATAGTTCTTTTAGTTTCTACTTGGTTGATTTCAGCCCTTAATTTTATTGTTTCCTGCCTTCTCCTCTTGGGTGTATTAGCTTCTTTTTGTTCTAGAGCTTTCAGGTGTGCTGTTATGCTGCTAGTATATGTTCTCTCCAGTTTCATTTTGGAGGCACTCAGAGCTATGAGTTTTCCTCTTAACACTGCTTTCATTGTGTCCCATAGGTTTGGGTATGTTGCAATTTCATTTTCATTAAATTCTAGAAAGCCTTTAATTTCTTTATTTCTTCCTTGACCAAGTTATCATTGAGTAGAGCATTGTTCAGCTTCCATGTTTATGTCGGCTTTCTGTTGTTGTTGTTGCCATTGAAGACCAGCCTTAATTCATAGTGATCTGAGAGGAGGCATGAGATTATTTCAGTCTTCTTATGTCTGTTGAGGTTTGTTTTGTGACCAATTATATGATCAATTTTGGAGAAGGTACCATGAGGTGCTGAGAAGAAGGTATATTCTTTTGATTTAGGACGAAATGTCTTATAGATATCTGTTAAATTGATTTGGTTCATAACATCTGTTAGTTTCACTGTGTCTGTATTTAGTTTGTGTTTCCAAGATCTGTCCATTGATGATAGTGGGTTGTTGAAGTCTCCCACTATTATTGTGTGAGGTGCAATGTATGTTTTGAGCTTTAGTAAAGTTTCTTTTATGAATGTGGTTGCCTTTGCGTTCGGGGCATCGATGTTCAGAACTGAGAGTTCTTGGTAGATTTTTCCTTTGATGAGTATGAAGTGTCCTTTCTTATCTTTTTTGATGACTTTTGGTTGAAAGTCAATTTTATCCAATATTAGAATGGCTACTCCAACCTGTTTCTTGGGACCATTTGCCTGGAAAATTGTTTTCCAGACCTTTACTCTGAGGTAGTATTCGTCTTTAACAGGGAGGTACGTTTCCTGGATGCAGCAAAATGTTGGGTCCTGTTTATGGATCAAGTCTGTCAGTCTATATCTTTTTATTGGGGGAACTGAGTCCATTGATGTTTAGAGATACTAAGGAATAGTGATTGTTGCTTCCTGTTATTTATATGCTATTTTTATGTTTGTGTGGCTATCTTCTTTTGAGTTTATTGAAAGATTATTTTCTTGCCTTTTCTACAGGGTAGTTTCCCTCTTTGAGTTGGTGTTTTCCAACTATTATTTTTTTATAGGGCTTGGGTTGTGAAAACATACTGTGCAAATTTGGCTTTATCATAGAATATTTTGATTTCACCATCTATTATAATTGAGGTTTTTGCTGGGTGTAGCAGCCTGGGCTGGCATTTGTGTTCTCTTAGAGTTTGTATGAGATCTGCCCAGGATCTTCTAGCTTTCATAGTCTCTGGTGAGAAGTTTGGTGTAATTCTGATAGGTCTGCCTTTATATGTTACTTGCCCCTTTTCCCTTACTGCTTTTAATATTCTTTCCTTATTTTGTGTATTTGGTGTTTTGACTTTAATTTGATGGGAGGAATTTCTTTTCTGGTCTAATCTATTTGGAGTTCTGTAGGCTTCTTGTATATTTATGTTCATCTCTTTCTTTAGGTTAGGGAATTTTGTTGAAGATATTTACTGGTCCTTTAAGTTGGGAATCTTCACTCTCTTCTATACCTATTATCCTCAGGTTCTGTCTTCTCATTGTATCCTGGATACCCTGGATGTTTTGGGTTAGGCGCTTTTTGCATTTTGTGTTTTCTTTGACTGTTGTGTCAATGTTTTCTATGATATCTTCCACACCTGAGATTCTCTCTTCTATCTCTTATAATCTGTTGGTGATGCTTGCATCTGTGACTTCTGATCTCTTTCCTACATTTTCTATCTCCAGGGTTGTCTCCCTTTGTGATTTCTTTATTGTTTCTATTTCTATTTTTAGTTCCTGGATGGTTTTGTTCATTTCCTTCCTCTGTTTGATTGTGTTTTCCTGTAATTCTTTAAGGGATTTTTATATTTCCTCTTTAAGGGATTCTAGTTGTTTACCTGTTTTCTCTTGTATTTCCTTAAAGTATTTATTTATTTCCTTCTTAATATCTTTCATCATCATCATCATGAGATGTGATTTTAAGTCTGAGTTTTGCTTTTCTGGTATGTTGGGGTATCCAGGGCTTGCTGTTGTGGGAGAGCTGGGTTCTGATGATGCCAAGTAGACTTGCTTTCTTTTTCTTATGTTCTTGCCCTTGCCTTTCACCATCTGATTATCTCTGGTGTTAGCTGGTCTTATTCTCTCTGACTGTGGCTTGTCTTTCCTGCAAGCCTAGGTCTCAATACTCCTTAAAGACCAGTTCTCTCTGAGAGGAATTTGGGTTTGGAGAGCTGTAGTACAGAGTCCGCTCTGGGGTGCAGACAGAACCCAGAAGGATCTAGTCCCCAGCTGTCCCTTGTTTCCTGTGTTCTGATGGTTTTGCAAGGGTCCCTTTTGATCCAGTAAGTGGTGGTCTTTCCTGTGCTTGAAGGTGTTGGCACTCCTGGTATACCAACTCTCTCCTGACACTATTTGAGTATGGAGCCCTGTGACGCAGAATCTGCTCCCCAACCACCGAAAGAAACCAGAAGACAACTCCTCAGTCCCTGTGTGCTGGGGATTCCTGGTGGGTCCCTCTGAGCAGACAGGCTTGCCCACACTCCTGGGAGGCTAGCTTTCTCCCAGCGCTATTTGGCTATGGAGCCCTGGTGGCCCAGGCAGAGGTCTCCAGCCACAGATGGCTATTCTGGATTTTTAGGATCTAAGTTTTCAGGGACAAATTGTATATTTTAACACAGGCTATTATGGACAAAGCTAGCGTTACTTCTAATCATTTCACAAGGCACATTTTAACACACACACACACACAGATTTGCTATTTTGTCAGTGTGAAAAAGACCCACTTATACTTTCTGGTTGTATTAATTTTTAATTTAAATTTAATTAAATTAACTCAAATTAAGAAGGTGACCATTATCAATTTCCTTTCCTATTAGTTCCTTAATGCTTTGGCAAATTGTGTTCTAAACTTCTCCTTCAATGAGCTGGATACATATTCATGGGTTTCCTAAGAAAAGATGAATTTGATCTTGATATGCTAATCCCATAGCTGTGGCAGCAATCAAGGAGCAGCTAGAGAGAGACGTGTATTCCGCTATTAATTATGAATCAGGCATTAAGAACTGGTAAATAATTAAACCTTCATGTGTCACAACACAAGTTAAGATCAGTGTGTTTTTTCATGACTAATTGCATTATGGGGGGCTCTTTCTAGTTTTATTTTGATATTGCCTGAACATCAACTGGGATGCATATAGGTAAACTCTTGTTCTCAGGAAACTCAAAGTAGAAAACTCTGCATTTACTCTATTCCTTGGGTAAGAATGCATTTCCTTTAAGAAGTTGAGGTCCAAGATTTCTAGATTATGATCTATCAGCCTTAGGCTCTTTCCTTAGGGTTTTTCAGACTTTGGGAAGTGTCTTAGTTAGGGCTTTATTGGTTTGAAGAAACACTATGACCAAGGCAATTCTTATAAAGGAAAACATTTATTTGGGGCTGGCTTACAGGATTAGAGGTTCAGTCCATTATCTTCTTGGTGGGACACATCAAGCAGGCAGACATGGTGCTGGAGGAGCCAAGAACTCTCCACTTTGGTCTGAAGGCAGCCAGGAGGAGACTATCTTCCACAGGCAGCCAGGAGAACACTAAATTCCACTGGTCAGAGTATGAGCATATATATGAGACCTCAAAGCCCACCTACACTGTGATACACTTTCTCTGAGGCCACACGCACTCTAACAAGGCCACACCTCTTAATAGTGCTACTGCCCATGGGCCAAGCATTCTAACACATGAATCTATGGGGGCGAAACCTATTCAAACCACCACAGGAAGTCCGGGTAGGCCATATGCTGGGGCATAAGGTTGGGATAGATCTCATCTAGGGTTTTGCCCCTCAAATGTGGTTTCTGTACCCGCAACACTTACATTACCCAGGGGGTAGATGAGATACAGAGTCTTTATTTCACTCAGACCTGTTCAATAAGACTCTGCATTTGAACAAGGCTTTCAGATGATTATTATGTACAAAGGCTTGAGAAGTCATCCTAAGGCAGCTTCCAAGTTCAGGAGTTGGTGATTTCCCTGTTTAGTTAGATTCTTTCTCTGTGATGGGAAAAAGCTAAGATCAACTCCATCCCCACATGTATTCTGAATTGTCACTTTAAATCCTTAAAACCTGAGGAATCAGATACTACTTAGGTCTGTCTGAGGGTCTGTAAGGTGTTAGAGGTGGTGTCTTGGATTTGGATCCTGGCTGTGCTCCTTATAGCATCAGGTACTTTACTACCTTCTCAGTGGTTTAGTTTTAATGGGAAAATATTGCCTGCCTCAGAGCACTGTTGTGAAGTAAATTAAGCAATGCATGCTGGAATAATGCTTGTTAGCACAGCTCTCTAAACAGTAGTCATGATAATAATGATGGTAGTGATGATGATGAAGGTGCTGAGGAAAAAGTAACTCTTCTAGGAATCAGCTGAGGAGAGGAAAGAGACAATTCACTTAGTGGTCAATAGAAGGGTGCTTAGCAGTTGCTTGAAGAGTAATTGTGGACTTTGTTTTAAGGTGGTCTCTTCCTGACAGAATCTTTGAATGGAGTCTAAAGGAGCTTCTCAGGTCTGCTAGCCAACAAACTCTATGATCTGCCTGTCTTAGCCTCCCCAACCCTGGGATTACAAGAGCACTGTTCTCACATCTGTTTGTTTTTTTAAAATGTGGGTTCTGGGACTCAAGTCCTCAACGCCTGTGCAGCAAGACTTTACCAACTGAGCCGTCTCCAGAGCCTGGCAGGAATGTGTTTAAAGGGAAGTTGCCATGTTGTCTCTGCTTTGTCCTCATCACAGTTTTCCTCTGTATCAAGATACTTTAGTAATTCTCCCAGCTTGATGTGCCATCATGAAGGTGTGTGTCTCCCTCTTCTCTGTGTGGAGAAGAAAATGGATACCATTCTGGAACTTCTCTGAAGTTTAAATTCTGGAGGAAGGAAAAGTACATGTTTAAAGTAATGAAGTCTAAAAACCTCAGTTAGAAATTTCTATTTTATAAAGATGACTTAAAGTGATTTCTTGTAGAGACTTCTGGTGACTATCCCAAACACACTGACTGATGGCATTCAGCCTGCTTCCTTTTCTACCCTGGGGAATTTCCTTTCCTCAGGTGTTCTCAGCCATTCCTGCTGCCAAGAAGTATGAAAATGATCATTATTACAACATTAAATCTTGACCTCATGGAATGAGCTGTTAGAAGGATGGGGTTAAGGAGACTAGATGCCCAGGAATGTTTTCATTGGCCTTTGATGATGCCAGGGAACCCCTGTGAACAAGATCAAGGACGAGAAGGGGATGAGGTTGGCTTTCCCCATTAACCACCATAGGTCACAAGGTCAGGCTGATGACCTCCAGGAACCCATGCAATCAACTATGAAGGGAGCCTTGTTCCTTATTCCCCAGACAGAAAAGTGTAGAATTTTACATTATGGCTGTGAATTGCCACTTTATTTTCAAAGCAGTAAAAGAGAAGAAAAGCCAAACATAAAAAGAAAAGAGAAAGAAAAAACCACCTCATCTTAAACCTTTTCAATTTTTAAGCCCATAAATATAGAAGTCAGGACAAGAGTCCTTTCTTTTAAAAATATTTTATGTCAGATTGGGCCATATATAATATTTAGCAAGTTTATTCTTTCTCATCTGGGAGGTAAAGGATTTTTACCAGCTCTATTCACTGCATAATTTGTGGCCTAGCGTTGAATTTTATTAGAACCAAGTCCTCAGTTTTCCATATAAATGTTAGGCACTGAATTTGATTGGATGTCAATTGGTTCTGAAGTTTTGAACTTGGTTCCAAAATTGGTTGCTTGGAGAGTCTAGGAGAGGGAGAGGACAGAGAGGACAAATCTTTCCTCACACCTTTCCTCAGCTGTGGTTAATCTCTCTCCTTATTCCTGGTGCGCTGTGGTGGTGTCTTGTATGGTGTATAGTCCTCATTTGGGGGACTCACAGTAGGAAGACAAAGGGGTCTTATGGTTATAGACTTGGGTTCAGAAACCCCCAAAACCTGTGTGTTTATCTTGCTTCTCCACTTTCTGGCTGTGGAAGGTAAGACATGCTGTGCCTCAGTTTCCTTCTTTTCAACATACAGATATTAAATGTGTCTACTGTATGATGTAGGAGTAAGAACTAAATAGACGAGTTAATTTACACAACACAATTAAAAGTGTGCCTATCATAAATTCATCCTAATTGCTTGCTACTTTTCATTCTAGCTCACTGAACTTGAGAATATGGGACTCCTAATCATTATATTTTCGTAGTGTCTGGTGGTGTAGTATCATTCTGCTGTACAAATTCATTTCACAGAAGTGTATTATATGGCTGCATGGAGTAGGCTCTTTATGGGAGACATACTATCTGCCCTCTGGCATGGTGGAGAGATGGGAGACACTGCAGTGCTTTTAATCAGGAAGTATGGGATGCTATGGATCATGCACCCCAGGTGCTTATCTCTAACCTGTGTGGTACAGCTTAGGTTTTCCTAGAAGGAGGTGTTGTTTTAGAAGGGCAAGAACAAAGAGTGTTCCCAAGGGAGCTGTCTCTGTGAGCTGATGGACTGAGAGAGTGTAAAGAGATTCTGGTTGGCTTTTTAAGAAAGGGAGGGAACCTCAACAGCTTCTCAAGTAGATTTTGTTGCATAAGGAGGGTCCAGACCCTCCTGCTTGTCATGCTCTCTGAATAAATGATGGGTGCTAGGGATATTGCTCATTTGGTAGAATGCTTGTTTGTTATGTTGGGTTTGATTCTCAGAACCACATAAACCATGTGTGATGGCACATGCCTGTGATCTCAACCTGTGAAACCAGAGTCAGAAATTCAAGGGTTATTTCCAGCAATACAGCAAGTTTGAAGCTAGCCCAGGCTACTTGAGAGCCTGCCCCTAATAAAGAGGATGAATGGTGAGAAGGTCCACCTACCTGAAGCGCGTCCCTCCGCAGAAGGCTCCTTGCTGAACTAGGACTTAAGTATATCCATATGTTTCATTAAGCATATTGTTTCCTTAATTACTTTCCTACACATATATTTTAATAACATCTCCATCTGAATTTTGCCATGTCTCTAGCCATTCACCATGACAGTATTGATAGAAGTCTTGACTACAAGTGGCAAATGGCTCTCCATGGAGAAAGCAGGCCAAGCTTCCTTTCTTTATTCCCCAGAACTTGTCATTCTGAATCTCTGTCACTGTCAAATGGAGTCTGTGTCATATCTGGATCTTTCTGGTTACCCTTTCCATACTCAGAAACCTTTGATTTTTATTTGTTTTCTGTGTCTCTCACCATGTAAGTCATTGCTGATCTTTGATCTGGAATACAGAGGGTTAAGCATCAATGACAGCAGCAACAACAGCTTGCTTACTCATTTAAAAGCTATGGAGAACAAGAAATAAAACAATACATGCTCTTACCTCAGAAGCTTTGGCACCAAGCAGAGGACAGCCAGCATCTTTCTCTCAGAGCAAAATGGCAGGACTCCTTGTCAGTAAACACCATGTTTCTCTGAAGATAAACCCTTGATTGAGTTGGAAGCCTGGCTGCTTCCTTCCCCTTGATAGCTGGGTCCCTTTGACTCTCAGTGACCTTTTCAGCATTTTACTCGACAAGATCAATAGCTTTCCATTAATCCTTCTGGGTTTGGAGGAAGCAGAATAGATGAGAGAAGGTGAGCTGGGTGATAGATACTTCAGAATCACCCACAGCTAAGTGGTTACTTCATATGTTGAATCCAAGAGAGACATTCACTCTAAATGTCCACATTTCCCCAAGACAGGTGAGTGACTGTATGGCTCTCTAGAGCAGGATGAACTGGTTGTCAGCATTTCTCTTTCTTTCTTTCTTTCTTTCTTTCTTTCTTTCTTTCTTTCTTTCTTTCT